>LPNX010793349.1:119625-177205 GCA_001517045.1 Pseudotsuga menziesii | reverse complement strand
ACACATATTCTTAACCTTTAATCTCATATTTTAATATAGAAAATATTCAAAAAAAAATATGATTGGACAATATAAAAATATATATTTGATTTTCATTAATTAATCATTAAACATATTGACTAAATTCAATTCTATCATCTCTTATTTATACGAACTTTCAAAATACATATAGACATAATAAACTTGTTAAATAATAAAGAATTATACATAAATAATCATTAATTTGATTCTAAAACAATTATTAACAAACAAACATGCTGTCATCTCTTATTTACATAAACTAAGAAAATACATCATAATAAAATTATTAAATAATAAGAAATAAAACTTAAATCATCATCATATTATAATCTACAACAATTAATAACAATAAAAGTAAATGTATATCTATTTAACTTAAGTAATATAATTTTCATTAAATATTAATAATAACTACTCTTCATTATAAACTCACAACTATACTAAATTTTATTATTTTAAAAAAATTATAATTTACATCAATGAATTAAAAAAAACAACCCTTTTAAATATTTTGCATCATTAAAATATAGAAATTTAAAATAACTAAAAGCCAACCATTTTTCTTATTAACGGTATTGTAATTAAATTAAGATACCCAAAGCCACATGCAATCTTAATTTAAAAACATTTCCAAAGTCAACACTACAATCGAACCCTTTTAAGATTATGATTTTCAAAGTTGCATGTAAAACATAAGTTAAAGTTATTAATTAAGCTAGATTCAAAGTTGAATGTAATCATGGTTTAAAATTATTGGCAAAGTAAACCATTCATTGATAACAGATTGAAAACATGACTGAAGAATAAGTAACCCTAAAACTAGGTATGAAACATTATAATATTTTGCTTACCGATATTTCTTTGTTAATATAAAAAGGCGAAATAAACCTTCAAAATGCTTATTACTCTAAGGGCAGCCATGCAAGTTGCCTACATGTATGTTATTTATGAGTAAGTTGTATGTGAAAGGTTTGACCGAGATCATGCAGCAGGGTAAAAATTTGGATTCCTTCATCAAAGAATGTTCAGCAATGAAGTTTTGATCACAAATTGATGATTCTACGGTAGTTCATGTTTTCTATGTAAACTTCCTTCTTTATCTATTTCTATCGAAAGGAAGTTTCGTTTAAACTAAAGAAATAGAAGGAGCCTTATATACTTTAGATGGATCAGACTTCTCTGTCATCTCTTTGTATATATATTTTTTATTCCATATAATACGTTCCTCTAGATAACTAACAGAGTTTATTTAAGCGAAGTTTTAAGTTTTCTTATATCAAAACAAAAATAAATTCCCACGTTTTAAGTAAGGAGCCTCACTTACTTTCGATGGACGGAACTTCTCTGTATGCATCCAGTATTCTATAAGTATATATGCTTCTCTCCATAACTTGCACAGTGCTTACATACGTTACGTTTCTGTCCATAACTGATAGACTGCTCAGTTTGTAGATTCCGGTCGTGTATATTCACTAATTTGTTTACATGGCGTCTTTCAGATTCAAAGTCACAAGAAAGGAAGCTGTTCTCATCCCTCCTTCCCTGCCTACTCCTAAGAAGTTTCTCTACATTTCCAATATTGATGATCAAGAGGCTCTTAGATGTCATGTTCCAGTCCTTCAGTTCTATCAGTCGAACCCGTCAAAGAAAGGTGACAAGGATCGGGCCAGAGTTATCAGAGAAGGACTGGCCAAAGTTTTGGTGCACTACTATGCTTTTGCCGACAGATTGAGAGACGCGCCCACCAGTAAGCTCATTGTCAACTGCACCGGGGAAGGCGTACTATTTGTGGAAGCCGACGCCAATGTTGATCTGGAGCAGTTTGGAGAGTTACGTCCACCTCTTTCCTGTTGGGATGAGCTCCTGCACGATGATCTAGTCTCGCAAAATGTTACAAATACTCCTCTCATACTTATTCAGGTTAGAGTTCTTCTAATTCTATGAACTCAACTCATTTTTATCTGCATGCAGCATTGAATATTATTGATCATCACCATTACAACTTTCAGGTAACACGTTTGAGATGTGGAGGGTTCGTATTCGCCCTGTTGTTTAATCACGCCATGAGGGACGCCCGTGGCATAGTTCAGTTCATGAGCGCTTTGTCAGAAATGGCAAAGGGGGTGGCAAGGTCTTCGGTTCTACCTGTGTGGAAAAGAGAAATACTCCTACCTCGCACAATTCCCCAAGTTAAATTACCGCTCCATGCATACGATCAAATAGAAGACAAGTATGGTCATGAGACGCTTCCCGTGAAGGATTTGAAATCCAATTCATTCTTTTTTGGGCAGATCGAGATAGAGTCGCTCAAGAGACAAGAAGTCGGGAAGGGAGGCGAGGGCGCCGCAACGTTTGAAGTTCTATCGGCGTGTCTGTGGTGTTCGAGAACGAGGGCTCTCCAAGTGCCCGCGGAGCAGGAAGTTCGCTTCATATTTCCCGTAGACGCCCGCAAGATATTCGATCCACCGCTTCCTGAGGGCTTCTACGGAAATGTGTTTGCTTTGGCATGCGCGAAGACAACAGCAGGAGAGCTCGCAAACACGTCGCTGTCTTTCGCTTTGAAATTGATCAACGAAGCGAAAACGGATGTGAACAACGAGTACATGAGATCAGTTATAGACTTCATGGAATTGAACAAATTAATAATGAATTGACCCACACTTTACTTATCTTGATGTCATAGTTGCCACTTGTCATCTAAAAACCAGATACCAAATTCCAAAGCTGACATCATTTGTGATTGGCCAATTACAACACAAATAAATACATTTTTATTATAATTAAAAATTATTATTTATAAAATTATAAAGTTAAACATTTTAATTTTTATGTACCTTTAAACTAATAGGTGAGTCAACCCAAGTTTGCAATAGATTACAATATACCTGCTGAGGCAAGTATAATAAATATTAATATCATAATTTATCTTTTATTTATTTATAAAATCAAAATTACATTATAATTAAAATAAAATGTATATATATTAAAATTAAAGCATTAAATTTGATGATGAAAGGAACTTCTTTAATAATACAAAATAAACTAAAAAACTAAGATAATTTGTGATTTCATTTTATCATATATCATTCATAATTCACATATCACAACAATGTTTTTAAGCTAGATCCAAAATTATATTAACATTAAACAAAAAGATACATAGTCTTGCTTAGGAGTTATGGAATTATGGAATTAAACAAAAAGTAATAACACCAACTATAGGAATTATGTATAATCTAAGACAGATAGGTAGCTTTCATCTTAGGAGATTTATAATAGTACGCGAGTTTCCAAGAGTATAGAAGGCCGAGAGAGCTTTCAGTATCTGAGACACTTAAATTAGACTAAACTTACTATAACATATGGCTACATTCAAAAGGCATTTGATTCTCTTATTTGCATCCTATTTTTCCTTGATACTTTTTTCCGTATATTAGTACTTTGTGTCAATCTTGGTCGAGTAATTGACAATCATATCCATACAAAAAGTAATTTACTACCAATGGGATCACTGTTTAGTGTTGATGTTATAGTTGCATTCATATTTGATTCTCTTATTTGCATCCTATTTTTACTTGATACTTTTTTCCAATCTGGGATGAGTAATTGACAATCATATCCATACAAAAAGTAATTTACTGCCAATGGGATCATTGTTAAGTGGTGAAGATGGTGGAATGTTGGGCCACTCACCAAAGGTCTTTCCGTTGATACTCATTTTTTATTAAATAGAAGAAACCCTTTCGGCCTGGTACAAGTCTCAGGTGATTCCAACCAAACAAATACATTATGTCATGGTATATTTGCCTAAAGAAAGTAATTTAATGTCAATGGGATTATTGTTCAGTGGTGAAGATGCTTGTAAGTTGGGCCACTCCTGTCAATGTTCATTTTTTCTATTAAATATGAAGAAACCCTTTTGGCCTGGTACAAGTCATGGGTGATTCTAAAAAAAAAATGGTTTCATGGTAGCTTTTCCTAGAGAAAATACTTGTAATTTTCTAATTAGTGGTTCATTCTTTGAGGGCAGTTTCACCCATGAAAATTGATTGCTTTTGTCATCTCATGTATTTAATCCAATTCTAACGTTGCTTTTGTAATCTCACATATTTAAAATCAAAGTTGTTTAACTACTATATTATGATATTTAGGTAATTAGAAGTACTCATCTTTGGAATTGAATGCTTGTATATATATTATCAGCTGAAATGCTTAAATTTGGATTTCCTTTGAGTGATGCACCAGGGTAGCAGACGAGGGGAGGGTTAAGGCTGAGTTTAATGATTGTCACAATGCTTTATCTGTCATCTTGGTTGATATGCATTAGTATCAAGGCTACAAGTAACATCCCACTCTTCCAATGATGTGGATTTTTCTTGAAACTAGTCACTTTGTGCTACTAAACAAGTATATGAATACAATCTCTTGCAAAAAAATGAAAATCCACTCAATGGAACCCAAGATAATCACTTTCTGCAATGTGTAGAATTCACGACTAAACAAACATTTGCTATGATATCTGAGAAGAAAGCAAAATTGAGGGGAGATCTGTGTTTTTGTTACTCTTTTAACTCCACTGCTTGGCCCAAGCAAGCTTCATACTTGGATATTTTTACTGATTGGTCTACTAACTTTGAATGAATAATATTAATTTACTTTGGCAGCATGATTACCTAAAGGTTACATTTTTATTTGTTGTTATGTAGGTTGGACCTAAATACTTCTTGGTTGTTGGTGGAGACGAAGATGATCCATCCATCCAGAATAGTGTTGAAGAAGCAAGCTGGGAAACATTAGATTATGATTTAGCTAAAGAAGCAAGCTTAGAAACAATGGATTCTGATTTAGTTGAGTTTATAGATAGTAAAATTGATATAAAACACACAAAAGAAGATATGGTGCATAGCTTACCTAGTTCTAGTAGTCACATGTCGTGTTAGTTCAAACATTTTGACAATGTAAAGGATGCAGTTGATCACTACTATCAGAATGAAACAGGCCAGGTACATTTATGGAAAGGCATTCTTTTCTTATCCCTTTTACGGAGGGTCATGGTTGTTGGAGCAGCTAGGACTCCATATCAGAATGGTATTTTCCTCTTTGGTATTCATTTTCCATTCCAGTATCTTGATGGACCACCTGTAAGTACATTATTACAACTGTGTGATTTGAAATTGAAATTGTTATCTAAGTTTTGTTTTGATATTCAATATGGAAATATCTAATAGGTTTATATTGGTTTTTAATTAATTTGTAGTTGGTATACTACCATTCTGGTGTACTAAGGTTGAACCCAAATCTGTATGAGAGTGGGAAAGTCTACCTCGGCATTTTAAGCACCTAGATAGGCAAAGGAAATCAATCTGCAACCCAACACCATCAAACGTTCTACAAATACTTGTTTCCATTCAACGACTAGTACTAAATGCTAAGCCTTACTTTAATGAACCTGGATATGAAAAGCAGAATGGTCCGGTTGAAGGGGAGAAAAAATCAGGAAGCCTCTGAAAATATTTACCTATGTTCAAAAGGAGGTTAGCTACAAAATCATTAACTCTGTATTTGTGGTCATATTTACGCCGGACTTTAATGTTATATTAGACCTTTAAAATATTATTTTTGTTGTTAGTAAATTGAACTCATTGATATTATGATATATACAGATATTATATTTTGTGGTTTCGATTTATATGTACAAGTTGTAAGTTTTATTCTACCATATACTTGGCACATGTAAATCACATATGAACCTGAGATTCAACTCGTAAACTAAATTTTGAAATGCTATGGAACTCATGAAATAAGTGTTCATGTAGAATCACTCAAAGTGTTTAGAAAATATCCCACACTAAAGCATATGCAGTGGCTGAAAGGTTGACCTAGATCTAGACCCATAGTGGGATAAGATTTCACTTAGATTTTGTTTGGGATCTTACAGTGCTATCAAAGTTGTGCATTTTTCTAGCCCGATGGGTTGTCAGTGATAAGTACTTTCAGATTACTTGTTGAGTGACCAACATAAGTACTTTTAGACTACTTGTTGAGAGACCAACACTTAATAATTCTAGTTTCAAGAGTTTTTCATTGGAAAAGATGAAGTCTAATCAAGAACTCATGGAAAAAATGTTGCAAGTCTTACATGGATATCAAAATAATCTAACATCACTATTATAGAATCCAAAGTTGTTGGAACCTCATGCATCAATTGGGAAGGAGAAAGTGGGATTCTAGTTTGAAGTGGTTGGTGGTCTAAATGTCGTGCCGATGATTTTTTAACTGAAACTTTTGTCAAGTAATCTACTCATGTTGTGGATGTGTGCCATGAATTTGACAAAACTATAGCCTTTGATCTACCATTAGAGTTGTTCTATGAGGACAATGACGCCAACGCACATGATGAAAACAAATTAGAAAAATTGGTTGAGGAGGATTGTTCCCATGAGCCACATCTGTTGATAGAGGCATAACCTCTAAAAAAAATTTAAACTATATAATTTCCCATTGGATTTCCGACACAATGTGGCCATGCCCAACTAATTTGCCAAAGATATGACGAGAGCAACCGTCGGACCACCGACAAGTACTCATCGCAAATTCAACCACTTCCCGTCAATTTTTTTGACGACCAGTGGCCTCGTCTGACGAGGTGGCCATACCTTCGACAAGAGAGCCCATAGAAAAACCAATGAGACAACGTCAAAATATTGACAACGCATTCCTCTAATTGGATGACACATTTCCAAATTTTTACTGAAGAACTATCTAACATTCGACAAGGAATAGTTGGATTTTCGATGACAATAATTCGGATGTTCGATGAGCTGACATCGGACATAAGTCAGATATTCGACGAGGAGAAGTCAGATTTTGATGACCTGACGTCGGACACTCGACGACTTAGTGGTGAAAGCTTTCGGCTTAGTCCGTTGAAAAATGAAAAGGTATTGGCATGTCGTTGAATAACCGACAGGGAATTGTCGAATTTCAAACATGGAAGCCGTTGTATTTTGGGCTCAAATTATGTTGTGTTTGTTAATGACACGATGATGATGGGGCATGCCTCTGTCCAAGAGGAAAAATCCTTTCAAATAATTCTTAGCACCTACGGGGAGGCGTCAGGTATGTCCATCAACTTTTTTAAGTCTCATATTTTTTTCTTCAATACCCCTCTCTTTACCCAGCTCAGAATCACCAAGATTCTAGGTTTTCAAAAGAGTTCCCTTTTGGCCAAATTCTTTGGTGCCCCTCTCATTGAATTAGCCCTGAAAAATGATTTTTGGAAATATCCGCTAACCAAGATTTAATCCAAACTTTCTTCTTGGACCTTTAGAGCCATAAAATTTCCTAGTCGGCTCATTCTATTAAAATCAGTCCTCCAATCCATGCCCCTATACCTTTTCTCTGTCATGGCAGTGCCTCAGAATATTCTTAAGTCCATCAGGAACCTTCAGCATAGCTTCTTATGTGTGGGTGCCCTTATTCAATGAAAATGGTTGCTTGTCTCTTGGAAAACCCTCTGCCAAAACCAAAATAAGGGAGGATTGGGCCTTAGGGACCCGCACATCCTTAACAAGGTTCTATGCTCCAAGATATGGTGGAGATTTATCATGGAACCAAACATCCCCTGGACCATAATATGGAGAGATAAATATGCCAAATACATTAATCAGGAGGATTTAATCAGATATGAGGACCTGGAGAATGGCTCGGTCATCTGGAATGCTGCCAAATCCCAAAGAGATCTCATACGCACCCACAACATCTGGGAGATCAGAGATGGGAACACATCTCTATTCTGGGAGGATTCTTGGCAATAAATCCCCCCACTACAAGCTCAAGCCAACACTCTTAACATGAAAACCAACTTGTAGTAATCAGGTAAAGAAAATGTGGCACATTATTGGATCCATCCCCATCCTCAAATATTGTGGAATTCTTGGATCCCGAAGAGTGAATGGAACAGAAGGGAAGCCCTTCAAGAAGATGATAAATTATAGAAGGACCTACACTCAAGGAAAATTCTAATCTAGACAACCCTTGATAAGCTAATATGGGGTTACCAACCCAAAGGATACTTCACTTTAAAAGAAGCATACCAGATATCAAATCAGATCCTGGACAATAAAAAAGATAGGATCTAGGAAGAAATATGGAACCCCATCCTATGGAAAAAGTTAAGACCTTTCTCTAGCTAATCAGTTATGGAAGGATCCTCACCTGGGATCAACTCAGCCAAAGAGGTTTTCAAGGACCTTCCAGATGCCTATTATGCAATTTAGAGGAAGAAACTATGGAACATCTGCTAAATCACTGTCCCTTTGCTTCAGAAATCTAGAACTAGGGGATCGACTTATTCGGACGATCTGACAGAAGCCTCAATGATATGAGGAACACAATATGAGGCTGGCATCCTCATCTATTCACAAGCCCTTTCCTCAACATGCTTTGGAACTTATTTCCATACCTAACCCTTTGGAACCTGTGGAAATAAATAAATAAAAGGATCTTCAAAAATTAAACCTCTACACCAGCCAGAGTTATCTTGCTCATTAAATCTAATCTCCAAGAGACTCTGCAGCTTAAAACTTGGTCAGAATCTGACATGGCAGGATCCCCTCAAGATTCCAGCATTCTCTAAAGCTGGAACTTTTTATTTCCCTCCACTGGCCCCAGTTGTTCCTCTTCTGTTCCCAAGGCTCGCATTCCCACAAGTTGGTGCCCCCCCTGTTTCTGTTCATTAAACTAAACTTTGATGGGGCCTCTAAGGGAAACCATGGGCCTGCTGGCATTGGAGGGGCCTTTAGAAATGATAAGGGTGAAATTTTCCATATCTTTGTGGATTCCATTGGATCCTCCACTAATAACGTAACTGAGCTACTAGCACTAATCACCGGACTAAATATCGCTTGCCATCTAAACTGGTCTTCCCTGATAGTCAAAGGTGACTCTCAAATCATGATAAACATGGTGCAAAATCTAACCATAGCAACCCCTTTGAGAAAACTGTCAAAACATTGGCATCTGGATTGACTGAAGGAAAGACTCTGGAATTCCCTCTCTCACTTGCAGGTCCTCCAAGCAAGCCATATTAGAATATTGGGTAACAAGCTTGCAGATCACCTCGCAAACTTAAGAGAGGACATTACTTCACAACCCCTTGATCATGAATGAACTCAGTTCCAAATCCAACTGCTCAGAGATCTGCTTCTACATTTCAGAGATTAGGATGGACCCTCCCCGTTGCGGGTGAATCATGGTATAGATATGGGAGAAGAGGAGATGCACGTGGCAAGCCATGTAGTCGTCAATGCAAACAAATCACCACATATTCAGATGATTTAATGTTTCTCATGTGCAAATGGCATTACACAAGCTCACTTTCCTACGAGGGTACCATGTGCTAGAGGGACGATAGTACAAACCAGCATATCACTACTATCATTTCACGCAACCGAAAAATAATGGCTGGGATTGGAAATATTTCATGGAAGAACAAACACATCTCAGTCATGAAGGAGAATCATCTCATGGATTTGGGTTATATGGACTCCATTGTCTCCCACTGAACTCACTTACATGGTTGCTCTCTTTGTACTATGGAGATTGCTTTGCTTATGTTGTGGTTGAATCCTTGGATAGATTCGAAGGATAACAGGCACCTTTTGTGAGTGGTAAGTCTTGTCTTTTGTTTTTTGCATGATCCTTATTTCCTGTTTTCAGTGCCTGTCTCTAATCTGCAACCTGCTCTTGTTGGGGCCACCTCTTTGGTCAAGGCCATGAAGTTCTTTCCCTATGCCCCTGATTTACCTGGAGCCCTTCCTTGGCGCCTTAGTGGGATGTTGGTGACTACTCCTATATCTATCACCTTTCTCTTCCATGCACTTCGGTCTCGTTGTACCCTTCAAAACCTTTGTTTAGTTCCCCACCTTCTCTTGCTTGTTGCCTCTTTGCTAGTCACCATGCCTCCTCAAAAGCGCTCCTTTGCTACTTCATCCTTGCAGGGGTTCGACAAGCACAATATGATGGATACCCAATTGTTCTTCTAGAAGATGATTGTCGAAAAGAATAAGAGATTTCAAAATGAATTTCCTGATTCTATTCAAGCAACCATCCATGAGGCCGAGAGAGAGGCTGAACTAGAATGAAACTGCCTAGACCCAGAGGAAATTAGGAAGGAATTTAAAGAAATAATCCCTGACCCTAGTACCTCTAGGATAAGACTTACCTTATAGCAGAAGTCACTAGAGCTTCAGTGGTCTCAGAAATTCATACTCGAAAAAACATTGGTAAAAAAGGATGAGCAGAATGGACATATTCTACTGCAGCAAGATCAAATTTTGTTGATTCTGCATAAAGTTATGGATAATCAATCTGAAATAGCCAAGAAATTGGGTTTAAATCTTGAGCCCCACGACCATCTATTTGAATGATCAGGTTCCTTTTTATAGTATTGTCTTAAGTCTTTTTGTTTTTTCAGAACTGGTTCGATTAATAGTTCCCTCTTTGTTTTTATGACAGATACTTCGTTAAGAATTATTAATACTTCTCGATCATTCTGGTTCAGTCTTATTTCCTTTCAAGGGAGACTTCTAGAATGATCTCCAAGCTCATTTTCCCAGAGATGGGAGAGCTTGGTTTTTGTTGTAACTGTCTGTTATTTTGAATATTGCTAGTAATATAAGGACCTACTTGCTTACAAAAGGGAATGCATTCATAAATCCAAAAAAACATTGAATCATAAGCATAGAAAGGCTGAGATGCATAACATAATAACCATAATCCAATATAAAACAACACTGAGATTCACCCACAGATGGCAAGCATTCCAAGTATAAAAATTTTAAACAAGCAATGAAATTACTAGTTGAGTAACTAAAACAAGTTATAAATGAATCCAAAGAACAAAATGAAGGGCATATAGATCATATATTTCATAATTAGTCTTTCAATTACACATAAGAGTATTTTACTTAGCTTATAAACAAGTCTGATGACCTCCTCTTGCCAGCCAAAAAATCAAACCATTTGTCTTCTTTGAGACTTACATTAATACTATTCTCCAAAATTGGTTAAGGAACTGAACCCTAACTGTTTTTTAGTCTACCCATCGAATTGTTTCATCTAAATAATATTTACAAAAATAAAGTAACTTTCAAACCTAACTAATAATTGATTATCTTAACAAAATTTACAGATCCTTAGCTACTTCAACTAATAAGGCAATCCCTTACAGGGCTTGAGCTTTTCTTCTTGCCTTCAATTGATCTGCCTCCATATCTGGAATCTTCCTCATTAGTTCTTCATTATACTATTGCAGGTCTTGGATGGTTTGCTTCAACATTGTGAATTGACCTTTTGTATTCCTCTTCCTTTTCAATGCTTCTCTTGAAACTGCAATCAGCTCCTGATAATGGCTATTTACCTCCTCCAAATCCTCTCCGAGCCTTCTATTTGCCATGACTAAGCCATCATTTGTCTCCTGCATGTACTCAACCTGATACTTATATTGTTTTACACTTCTTTGTAAATTCTCTTTTTCTGAATCAAAGGTTTTATTTCCTGCTATGGTTTGCATCTCATTTGGAAGCCATGGAATATTCAATCTCTTATAAATTTCTTCATCTTTTGGCAACAATTCTGTAGTTGTTTAAGGAAAACCTAGGTGTTCTTCACTCTTAGCTTTACATGGAACCTTTTCCTTAACCATCACCTTATTTTCTGAGTAAGAACTCTTTATTTTACCTTCTTGTTGTTCTTGCAACATCTGACTTCGTACCTCTAGAAATATATCAGATATTTTAGTATCAATCAGGACAGACTCTCTTTTTGATTCAATTGACCTTTTACCCTTACTGTCATCTTTATCATCATTCAATTTTTCCTCAGATGAAGAATCATCTATCACTCTTACTCTTTCTTTGTTCAATTTAGGATTCAGCAACTTCTTCATATTCAGTCTAAGTTTATTTCTAGGTCTGGTTTTAGGTCTCCACATAGGAGCAATCTCCCCCAACATTTTGAAAGTCTTACCCTGATGGGTAACTGAGGCAAACTCAACAACTTTTATTTTCTTTCTTTTTGGTAATGCTACCTCATCACCCTGGCTGTGAAATTCCTTCTCAGTACAAACCCTAGTTGCATCAGTGACAGGGACTTTATCATCATCAAATAGGCATTTCTCATCTTCTAATAAAACTATGATAGGACTTTGTCTTTGTAGTTCGATCTCTTCTTTTTCATCTGAAATTGTCTCTGCAGGTACAACATTCTCAGCAGAAATTGTCTCTGCAGGTATAGCATTTTCAAGAGGCTCAGCTTCCTTAATATCCGACTGTAAATTCTTTCTCTCATTGTCATTAAGGTTTTGTTTAGATTCAAAGTATTCATTTGCATGATCTGAAACTTCCTCTGATTTAACTCTGTCTTCATCCTTGACCTTTACCTTTTTCCTAAGCTTTCTGATCAAAGTATGCCCTTTTATCAGCTTGTCTTCTATGAGACTATTCTTCTTGAACATTTTTAAAACTTGACCAGAAAATGAAATACTCCCAATTCTTTCCCCTACTCTGCAAAACAGTGTTTATGATGAGTTTGATGAGCCCATGATGGAAAATAGACTGCTTAGTATGATTTTGGTGCTCCTTAACTCTGCATGACATCTTTTGCAGACTCTTCAAAAAGAAGAAGGGTAAGTTCATCTTGGACTCATCACTGAGATGCTAAAGAAATCTGAAGTGGTGTTTGAAAACAAAGGCATATCTACCCTCACAGGTAATATAACTCTGTAAAACTTTAATGGTCTCTATCCATTCAGGTTTGAAGTTATGAATTGGTACACCTTTACCCCAATCTGCAATTACACCAGGAAGTAAGTACTTTTGTGCATTAAAGGTGAATGGAACCTTATTAAACCATAATTCTCTCTCATTCAAGATGCATCTTGCCTCAACTACCAACTCCTTAGTCATTTTGAATTGTAAAGTATCAAAAGACACAATGTCTTTATCATAGCACTGAGAAAATTTATGAGACACCTCTTTATGATATCCATCAATCTTTTTGAAAAATGTCAACCATCCTGCATTTGAAAATAACTCTGCACATTCTGGAAAATTGTCTATCCAGCTTAGGTCAGTGGGCTCAGCTCTATTTGTTTTTCCACTTTTCTTCATATTCACTATGTTTTAACAGTGCCTGTCGATATCCCACAATCTAACTATCTTCAAATCATAACAGCCTATCCTAACACACAGTTCAGAAGTCTTTTGTGCCAAATTACAACAGTCTAACCCAATCACTGAGTTCAGGGAATTCCAACAAGTTCTGCTTTGAATTTTACTATTTTAAATGATGAATACTTTGAATATATTTGTTAATAATTCATCATTCACAGTGTATTAGGTGAAAAACTCATATTCCTCCTTCAAATTTTATCATTAAGGATTTTATTAGAAAATCCCCAAATTAAGCAAACCCTAGCAATGACACGTAGGCTACCTGTATAGAAGACCAATACGAGCGCTGGAATGCAATCACTTCAATGGTTAAGTGTCAAATTTGATGTTCCACCTGTCTCTAACTGTCCAGACCACTTCAAACAGTCACTGCTGAAAATCCCTATATCCTCATTCAGTTGAAAAATCCTGATTTCTCAGCAATCTCTTCTCACCATGACCTTCAATATCCTTCGTGTCCTTCAGATAAGGAACATACTCCCGAAAAACTCTGTCTCATTCTACTCGTTGTCATCATTCATCCTGCTCTGCATGCAATTGCCACGATCCACCTGTTTCAATGATAAAAATATGCAGGACACGTATCAAACGCATCAAATGATATAATTAACACCTCGGAGACAAGACACCCGAAAAATCAAACTGAAAAAATGATGATTTTAGCATTCAGGATTTTCTTGTAGCGCTGTAGTGTATCAATTTTTCTCTTGTGCTACAAGAAAGTCCAATCAAATAATTTCACATCATTAGGCCACTAATTAGGATTAAGACTTGGTTTATGTGTTCAATCTCGACCTTAGTGTCAATTATAAAACTTATTTAATCCATATATGCCTTGTAAAACCCTTCAATAATGAAATCAAAGCAAAATTTATAAAAGCAGGCTTTTAAAAAAATCAAAATCATGAAAATTAAAAGTTTGAACTCAAAATTATCTTTATAAACAAAATTTCCTAGAAGCAAAAATACTAGCTAGGTTCAAAAACATAAATAAAAGCATGAAACTAAGGAAGACAAAATCATGACCTAAGAACCATAATTGAAGAAAAAATTTCAGACATGACTTGGTTTCATAATCGACCCACCAAACCCACTTTCCTTCCTCCTCAGCCAATGAAAGAAGAAATTACAACCATAGATATTGAAGCATGTTTCCAAGAGTATCGAAATTTGAGAGGGGATATTCATGAAAGGTATTATTTCCAAGAATATCTTGTCAAGTATGGATTTAGGCACGAAAAGGAAAAAATGAACTCATTAAAGAAAAATCAGACTACTTGTGAAATGAGCAAAGATCTATCCTGCACTATAAATGAGGAAGCTATAGACACTTTTACATACATCACATGGAATATGTGGAAGAAATTTTGTTCTAAAGGAGATGAAAAGACCTTAGATACACCTTTATAGGAAGAAACAAATAATCATGAAGTGGAGCATCAATTTCCTTAAGGTGATTGCGGAGAAGAAAATAAAGAGGAAGGTGAAGACAATAACACAATCCTTACTAATGGGGGTTGTTCCAATCAAAGAGAATCTATTAATGGATCCTTGAACTATGAAGGAGTAACTACTTATGGGTTCTCACAAATATATGTTGGTGACATAGAGATCAGATTTGAAAATGTTTCTGCAAATCAAATTTCTCATAAGCATGAATATGAATACCTTGTGAGAGATAATGAAGAACCAAGATCAACTTCCCCATCACCACTTGAGCTTCAAGAAGTTGATCAAATAAATAAGAAAGAATAAGAGGAGGTTCACTCCCATGAACCATCCTTCATTGAACGGTATTTGAAGATGAGTCAAATGGATATCCATGCGACCCTTAGCATACTCCATGACACTAAAGCATTGGTGTCAAATTCTTGTTGGAAAATTTTTTCATTGGAGGAGCCATCCTTCCTTGAAGACATGGAGAAGATTCAAAGAGAAATTTGCAACATTGAAGGTAGTTTCATATCTTTGATTTTTTATAGAAATAATTTGGTTGAGATTAATGAATGTTTACATGAATAATACTTGAATAATAATGAGGATATTCATAAGCTCAAAATTCAAAATGAGCAACTTCTGGAGAGGTTGCAAGATACTTGTTCTTCCTCCTATGTTTCATATTTTCATATGGTATATTGCTTGGAGGATTCTCATGACATGAGGGATCATGAGAAACATGGAAAATTGTAGGTTTTTTATTTGTTTGAATATGATCTTGATGAGAGCCAATCACTAGTTGTGATGGAAGAGGAACTTGAGTTTCCTCTTGAAGATGGATGCACACTTTTTGAAGAAGTGCATGATTCCACTACCTTGGAACCAAACCATGAGGAATTTTTTTTCATTTTTAAGGGAGGTGCATACTCCTATCCCTATGGATCCTTCACATGATGACAATTTTTCACTTTCTGATGATTTGGGTGAGTTGGTTCTTTTGCCTACATCCTACACTTCCAAATTTTGCAGCATTCATCCTAATGAAGTATCAGTGAAAGGTTTCTTTTTTATGGTGCCACATGAAGAGTATGGAATTTATATCTATATTTTTTATGATGACATGATTAGAGAACCATATTCTTTCCAATTACAATAGCATCATTTGTTACATTATGATGATACACATCTACATGGGTGCACCTATGATGTTCACTTGAGTCACTTGGAGACTCATGATTTTCCTTGCTCCTTGCCTAGTACATTTGATGTTGGAGGAAATCCATCCCACACTTGGGTGAGGTGATATATGATTGAGGAACATTATTATTGGTAGAAACATCCTCTATTATTTCATGATGATATGCATATTCATGGGTGTATTGATGAGACTTCTTTGAGCCACTTGAAGTTTTCATGTTTTCTTTGCTCCTTATTTGGTTCAGATTTTGGTGGAGGTTCTTCATTCACTTCCTAGATGAAAGAACACATGGCTGATTATTATTTTGATCCATATTACATTCTTTTTCTACAGCATTATAGGTCATGGGATCCTCACCTATGTCATTGGAGCAAATCTGATATAATACTTGATGCTTGTGTGTATGGGCCACATGGTGATCTACTTACTTGGATGTACAATCACTTTCATGATTCTTTGATGAGGTACCTTATTGATGCACATTTGTATGATGTTTTTATGTACTTTAATTATCTCTATTTTTTACTCATTATGTTTGTAAGGGTGAAATACCAGCAATGGGATCCTGGAATTGCTTGGTTTCATCTCACTTGGAGTAGCACCTTGGTTGTTGGTTTGAGAAAGAAAACTAACCTTCAGTTATTTGAGTTCATATTTGCAAAGCAGTGTTCCAGTTTCCTATGTGGGAGACCTTTTGATAGATGGATTCAATTTTCACATGCTTGGTTTTCATGGCATTTCATCATAGACATTTCACACCATGCATGTGTCGGGATCATATGGGACCCTAGGATCATTTTTGGTCTCACTTGGTTTCAATTGTGGGGGCAACAAGCAGCATTGGATATTGATTCGCCACTTGGGAATATGATTGTAATCAGAGTATTGCAGCAATAAGCATGGTGGTTCCTCTTTGAAATTTTATTGGAATATTAATAAACTCAAAGTTTGGTAACTCAGCACCAACTTCAAAGAATTATACAAAAGCAAAAAGGAGTGAAAGTTCAGAAAAGGTTTCCAAAATATGGAGGTAAAGATTATTTGCACAATTTATTTTTTTTATGGATTTGAATAATCCTTTTTGTTTTAGTGGTGATTTTACAGGACATATCAATATGCAAAATCCACATCTCTTTACTTTTGGGAACACAAAATTCCAGTACATGAGTGCTACTACTAGAATTGTAGCTAAAGAAAATTAATGAGCATAACCATAACAAAGCACTTGGTACAAAGGAAGGAGTAACAAATGAGGATGTCACTTGCGAATATGAAAAGATTTTGTGGCATCCAAATATTAAATTGCTTGAGGACACACAATCTTGTGTGGGGAGGACTATAATGTCCCCATTTTTATAATTGCATAGCAAGACAATTCCATCAATCCTACTAGTTCCCTAGGTTGGATGGATACATTTGAAATTTTAATAAGGGAGCTAATAAATGATGTTCAGACATTAGAATGGAATAAATATTTAATAATGGAGCTAATAAAATAAATACAAGAGAAAAATGAAGTGGCAATGGAGCATGGAGACACATGAATATTATGGGGCCCACGCAAGCTAGAATCGTTGCGCCACATGGCATCCTCCTCTTGCAATTTTGAATCCATGGGAAACCTAATGTTCTTGGATGAATCAGAAGGCTAATACACTTGGCCATATGCATCATAGGTCGTATTGGGAATGAAATGTAACTTACATGGAAGAGGAAGAGTCAAATGGGAGCTTCTTGGACACTTTGGCTAGATTCCCTAACATCTATGACACCAATGATGAAAATGATATGACATTTATGACATATTGCAGACCTGAATGCTGAACTATGACCATTATAACATGTTAGGTCGAAATATGTCATCCAATAGGTTGCTTATGTGAGTTGGGGAAGCTCAATGGGTTCCCACTCGAATTGGGGGAAGATGGAAGGCTAGGAAAGAGAGGGCACATTGCAAATATTGAGAACACACCCTAATTCGAATTGGATTGAGTTTGTGGATTGATTGGTAAAATTAGAAGGCTAAGTATGTTTATAATATATAGGGATCAACCAAGATAGGGGATTTTGATCATTTGATAAATTTTCATTTGTGAATTGAGAGAGCTACTGGATGATTAGTTTCTTGCCTTAGCCAATTTCAAGGGTGAAAGATTCCCATCCAAGTTGGTGTTTGGAGAAGCCACTCAGGTATTTCATGGAGCTTTATTGGAGGTTATATTTTCAGGTGTAAGCTACATGGAAGCTCTTGGTTCCTTCTAGTGCAAAACATTCTCTCAACCATTTCTAGTTTTTATTGCATATTCTTGCTCATGGAGGGATTGCACTTTGGGTGAGCTATTGTACTCTTTGCGAGAGATTATCCTGGTCTATTTATTATTTTAGTAATTTTAATATGATATGTTATCCATATTCAGAAAGTCTCATGTTGAAATACCAAATTGTTGAATGTAAAAGTGATTATTAATGAGCAAACATTGACCATTTCCCCACTATATTTATGTATGTCATTGAATGTTGATGATTTTGAGATTATCATGGTAAATTTATGATTGTAATAAGTTTAATATGATATTTTATTCATTCTCAGAAAGTCTCAAGTTGAAATACCAAAGGTTGTATGTAAAAGTGAATATTAATGAGCAAACAATGACCATTTTCCCACTATATTGATGTATGCCACGGTAATGCTGATTATTTTGAATGGGAGAATGCATATATGATATATTTATGATTAATGGAATGTAATTTATGAGGATTACAATTTTCATGTCAAGCACTTAAGCATTTGAAGTCATCTTATTCAGTTTAATTTCATTTGGAGAAGACTTGATGCCACTTAAACAAGGGTCGAATTAGTGGTTTTGTAGTTGTTTGGGAGAGGGTTATAGAAGCATATATAAACTAAATAATGATGCATATTAGACCTTAAAAATTCCCCTTAAACATCCTCTACCTATGTTCATAAATTTGAGTGTTTTTGGTAGCATTTGAGAAGCCATTTCCAGCATTTACCTAGGGGGAATTGGAACCCCAATTTGTTAGTAAAGACTCCTACCTTTACCAGAATATTAAAGAAGTTTGCAAAAGTAATTGGATGGTAATAAATAATCCCTAAAAATAATATTCAAGTATTAATATCATTCCTGCACCTTATCAGAATATTTGGGAGCATTTGGGTCAATTTGGAGACCTAGACATCAAAACTAGTCAAAGGTCGAAATAGGAGAAAAAGTGAAAAATTGGTCATTTTAATAAAATTTTGAAAAAGGGAAATTACATCTTGAAAAAGTAAAACTAGATATTTATTCTCCTAATTGTTGTGATTTGAAGGCTTGTTGAGGATTATTTTCCCAATGAAAAAAAATCCCCTTATAAAATGATATATGGAAAAAATCTTGTATTTCCTATTGAGTTTGAAATTAATACCTTAAGAATTGCCATGGATGAAAATCCGAATTTCATAGAAGCCCATAAATATCGAATGAATCAATTAAACACATTGGATGACAAATGAGCAATTGTTGTGCATCAGACTTTGGTGATTCAACAACAATTTTATAGGTGGCATAATCGGTTTATTAAAAAGAGGAAGGAGATTGGGATTTATTATACGACTCATGATTCAAGAAGGACTTTAAAGGAAAATTGTGCATGAGATGGTTGGTACCATACAAAGTGGACACAATGTTTGATAATGTAATTGTTTGATTGACCATGATAGATGACCAACAGACACCATTATTTTCTAATGGTCAGCAACTGCGACTATATCATAAGCCACTTTCAAAGGATACATTCACCTCCCATATTCCTTCTAATCCAAACTATATATTGGTAAAAGAACAAGTACTTTCTCCTGTTCCCGCAAATCCTTAATCTCTGATGCATTTTCCATTAAAATTGTACATAAATAAATTTGTTTAATTTTAGTTGTGTTTATGGGTTACTTTTTAGGTTTATTAGACTATCTAATGATATTTGTTAGTTCAGTTTGATGGCTTGTGTATAGGACTTGTATGCAAGGATTTAAATACAGGGGACCAAAAAAATAATCGAATCGGTCGCTCAATTACCGGTAATGAAGATAGTCCTCTCTAGTCGCTGAACATCATTCTACAAGGAGTAGTGAAGTAAATATTAGATTTTTGTCGAAGCCATTTGGTTTGGACGGTGTTGAAATTCTACTTTCTGCTAAAACTCTGCCACATTCTTTGCCGAAAATCTGGCAATTTCTCTGCTTTCTGCTGAAACTTTGCCATATTCTTTTCCAAAACTCCGGCAATTTCTCAACTTTCTTCTGAAACTCCACCACATTATTTTCCAAAATTATGCTTTCAAATGAAACTCGACCACATTATTTGCTGAAATTTTGCCAATTTCTCTGCTTTCTACTGAAACTCTGCCACATTCTTTGCCAAAACTCTGCCAATTTCTCTGCTTTCTGCTAAAACTCTTCCACATTCTTTGCCAAAATTATACCAATTTCTCCACTTTCAGCTAAAAATCTACCACATTTTTTGCTGAAACTCCACCAATTTCTCTGCTTTCTGTTGAAACTCCACCATAATATTTGTTGAAACTTTGTCAAATTCTTTGTTGAAACTCCACCAGCTTCTCTGCTTCTGCCACTTTTCAGTACGATTTAAGTTATATTTCCAAAAAGGATGTCTGAAATCTATCAATTTCTCCACTCACTAATACAATTGGTTTTGATGTGGACATGTTCATTCCTCTCATTATGTCAAGGGCCCACATGATCCATGAGGAGTAACACCTATGTACTAAGATATTTGACAAGGAAAGCATACCAATTCAATTTGTCGACGTTTGGATAAGTGTAAAAGGTACAAATTCTAACCACATATATGACTAAGCATAAATTGAAAAATAACCATGATTATACCATCCTTGATCGTCCCCATCATCAATTGTTTGCGACAATCTTTTTATTTAGGGAACGGGGGATGTTATTACACATTGCCATATTATTGACCGACGTTTGTTTATCCAATCCATGCAATAAATTCTACCATGAGCTTATTTTTCGTTATACTACCTTTATGTCACCTTTCTAAAAACACCCAACAAATTTCCCACTGTACATTTTGTTTTGCATGTTGTACCTATGGTATCTAAATTTGAAAATTTTTCTACTTGCTTATGTAACTAATATTCCCAAAGAAGGATATCATGGGAGGTTTCGGAGTTAGCCATGAGCTAGAGACAATGGATGCATTGCGTTGAAACATGGAAGTTTTTCAGAATTTTCAAGGAAGTCAATTGGACAACGTATTTTGAGAGGTTGATTGGGTTCAATGAGACTAGTGCATTATAGTTTACAAAAAATCTATCGAAATCTCATTCAGAAGTTGGGAGGTTGAGAATTGAAGTTTCTGAGCAAGTCATAGGAGAAAATATAGGTTTTCCTACAACAAGAAGGAGTTGGTTTGGATGGAATATGCCTATGTCGAGCGCAAAAGAACATTTTTTAGCAACAACAGATAATGCTCAAGCAAGAGTATGGGGACTGCATTGAAGTCTTTTCCCCACCCTTGAGACCAGGTTCTACTATTTCCTAAAAAATATATCACCTGAGAAGGTAGGTACCGATTTGTTTACTCATACAACTTTGTTTTATTGTCTCATTTGCATCATTTTATTTAGTAAATATTCCTTATTATCTTCTAAGGTCTCTACAAAATATGGTGCATTATGTGAGAAGATCTCAGTACTCCTAGGCTTCCATCACCAACCACAACCTCATTAAATTAATAGTATTAAGAGAACTGGAACAAAGGTATCAAACATGGGTGCATTTCATTATGAGGATAAAACCTTTGGCTATGAAGAAGGAGACAAGAGACCAAAGAGGAAAATGAGAAGATATTTTCAGGCATAGAAATGGGTAGGGAATATGGAGGAGTATAAATTGACCAAGGTTAGAACGAGTTGGAAGCTACAAGCGTAAATGGTTACCAGGGTACAAACCCTCAGGAGCCAATTGGAATCCCATTTCGACAGAAGAATAGTCCAAGGATAATTCCCGAGCCCTCTCATGAAATTATTAAAGAATGTAATGGAAGAAAACCCTCCAAATAAACTAGGTCTCAGGACGACGGGGTTTTACCTACCATGAATGAGGAGGTAGGAACAAGCCCCTAATATCTTAGGAAATAAATTAGGAGGTCATTCCATGGGAAATTAATGAATAAAGGTTGATGTAGGGGATTGAAAATTCAGGGAAGGTGACTAAGGAGGCTGAACCCTCTAATAAATGTGAAGAAATTAGGACATTGGGAAAAGAATCATCACGAAAGGATGATTCTCCCCTTCTATATGAGGTTGAAATACTTAATGAGGGGTTTATTTATCCTAGGGCATGAAAAAATAAGAGAAGATTGAGCACTCAAGCTTAGTCGACCCATCCATTAAAAAAAATGAGGACTTGGGCTATCACCTCAATAGAGGCAACACAAATGCATAAGACATATATTGAAGTCCCAACATTAAGGTCTCGGTAATCCCATGTCACACAATAACTAGGGGGTGAAGATGGACAAAGAAGGGTTGCTCCTGAAAGACAAGAACCAAGCAGTAACTCAAACCCAATACCAGGGTCATGTCCGATCCATAAGAACCCGATGTAGAAGATGGTCCAGTTCAAATAGATACTTTATTTTAGAAAATGACTCGTTTAAACAGGAGGTACACGTGCTCAGTGGATAATTGTAAGGTTTAAAACATAAATTGAAAAGTCAAGAGGGTCATAGAGTGAAAACACTAGCTGAAGTTGCTGATCAAATGGAGTATGTCATTTCAGAAGGTGTTGGGCATGATGAATTTATATTTCTAAAATGTGGAGATATCTTTAGACTCGCAAGGTACAAGGTCACTCTTATGGAACGTTAAGCTTGGAGATTTATGTAGTTAAGACAGGAAGAAGCTATACCAATGCAAGAAGATACTACTAACAGGTTGTTGGGGAGAAGGCATCGAACCTGAAAACAAAATAATATGTGGAAGAGTTGCCACAATAAAAACAAGTCATTGAAACATAAGAACCAGTGACCCAATAAAAATGCATTGTAACACAAGAACCAATGACATCATAAAACAAGGAGACTACTATAACAAAAGAACCAGTGACATAAAAAGAAGTTGTTGAGACACAAAATTTAGTTGCAGAAACAAAAGAACCAACAACTCAGTACTTCACTCTTCCTAAGAGAAATGGTGATCTAAAGGTTCACGGGCCTTCTAAGATCATCGATTTTGGAAGAGGAAATTTCTCTGCTAATAGCTTTAGTGAATAAATAGAAATATTAGGCTCCCTTGCATGGAGAATGGACAATTCATCTTCCCACATATAGGAACGTAATTAAGGAATAGAGATAAGTGGGATGAATAATTAACCTTTCATAAGTTTCGTTGGAAAAAATTGTAGTTAGAATTAAAGGAGTTAAGGAGATATAAAACTATGAATTAAGAAAAGGAACATATGTAAGCATTAATTCAAGAAATACTAAGTTGTAGTAGTCCATCACCTTCTTATTTTATTTTATTGTATGAACAATTGACTCTTTTTAAGTTGAAGGATCTTAAGTAAGGAAGGCTGCATCAACTTCAATTTTTGGATACTCTTGCCAGAGTGTTTTTTCCGAACATAATATCTTATGTAAACTGTATATGCATGAGTTATATCTTTTTATGAATGTTCTGTTTAATCCCATTCCTTATATAGGGGATATGAACCTAAGGGAATTTACTTATTTTTTCACTAACTAGATAATTTGGTGGAATGCATTTTAAACCATTCAAAAAAAAAGAGGAAAACTATACTTTATGGGTCCGAGGTGAACCAGAATCCCTTCCTGCAATTATTGATGGGAATAAGTGGCTTCGTTCCTCCCCACCAAGAGCTAATAATATTACGAAACTTCAACGTGATGTCATAAATAAATGTGTACAATTAATAATGCAACGAAAACCTTATGCACGAGAAGGTAGTGAATGCAAGTGGGAAGCGTCTTCACAGCTTATGAGGACAATGGATCCTTATTGTTTTGAAAACTTCACTTATGCTCTCTCTTAGGTTCCTGGTTATGTTGATTGCATTTAGAGATATGGACCAAATTGGATAGGATTGAGATTCAAATTTCCTATCATATGGTTTCCTGAGAAAGAATATAGAGGTAGATACAAGTTCCCAAAAAAGGAAGAGAAAAAGTGTTGGGGAGATCTGGTTTCCTGCCAAGAATACAGAATCAGGGAAGATAAACTTGAATATTCTTTCAATTTCACTCACCTACACATAAGAAGCTTCGATATAGATTCAGATTCGGACTCACAGGAGTTTTTTACATGAGGACATGCAACTATATAGTTGGGGAGAGATGTTGGGTTCTAAAAATGACCCTCTTCGTTTATGGGTTTTGTTTCATGAACAAGCTAACCTGTGATGGATTAATGAATACAATTAAAGGACACATGAAATTTGGATAAAACAACATGCTAATACACGAATATTTAGGTGCATCAACCTACTGATACAAAAGGATTTGGGTGTCTCAACTTTCTGATACACATGGTAATGGAAAGCTATGGGCACACAGTTCCACCTCTTTTGGACACTAGCTCAGGGTCGTTGTAGGAAAAGTCAACCTATTCATCTACGTGGTTCATTGATATTTATAAGACACTAGATTAGTTTGATTTGTTAAACTAGAAATTCTAATGAAACAGTCTTTGTTGCTAATATAATAATATGATGTAACTGTTTCTATTTGGGATATTGATTCTATAGCCTACGGATATCCGATCCTCATGGTTGTCTGAAATAAAGGATCTCAATTACGCATCCTTATTATTTAAAGAGAAATGGGTCATCCATGAAGGGACTACTGAAGAAATAACAATTGTAACAGAGGTCGAGAAGTTTTGTTCTTGACTTATTTTATCAATGAAAGTGGCATAATTTTCCTGATCTATTGTGTATTAGTTCCTTCTAATTTGTGAAGGCATCTCTGTTAGAATTTTCCTGATCTATTATGTATTAAAAAAAATTTGATCTATTGTGTATTAGTTCCTGGTCTATTTATATCTCTTTCTTAGTTGCTACAACAATCTATTTTGAGTTGTTATTTACATTTCCTGTTGAGTTATTGAAACAAATGGTTAACTAGGAATACAATTGTTGAACAATTAATTGTGTAGTGTGTGCATTTATTCCCAGCAGTGTGCCATCAAATTCAAGAATGATTGTTGTTACACTTGTATTCTGTCACCTAGTCTGATTAATGTTTATCTTACTTTGCTGCTAAGATTGATAGTGCTGCATGATTTTATTGAATGAAAAGATTATTTTAGAGTGTTTTAATTGCATAACATATTTCTTACAATAGTAATGTTGGCACCGGTATTTGAGGCCCTAAGGTCAAGGGGAAGGGCCCGGTCCCGAGCAACAACAGAAACAGTTTAGACTGCGCCTCCAGCCCTGCGCAATCAGAGAGGGATCTCTCATTTGTCTTCAGAGTCTACTCCACGTAGGATATTCAATAAAGGATGGTTATGAGGCTAGAGTCCTAAATGAGATGAAGTGTATTAAGGTGAGATGCAGGTGGGATTATTGGGGCAAGGGACCAATGACAATGGAGTCGAAAACCTGAGTAGGGAATATTTGCATGAGGGAAAGAAAGGCGTGGGGTTGCAAACAGAGGCAAGGTAGCCATCGATCTTGCAATCAGGATCTATTTCGTGGGTGGTTATAGGACAAGAAAGAGCATCCCATCACACGCAGCACCAACTAGATGAATTCCGTGCAACTTTAGAAGAAAAATTGATAAATGTATGAAACAACAGCCGGAGCATAGCAAGTATGAATTCTTAACTGTTATACACTAAGTTGCAGACATGAAAGCAATCAACAAACTGGAATGAAAACATGAAGCACATTTCACGTAAAGGAAAATACATATTGGAAGAAGCAACGACACATGAATCTCTGTCATGAAAAACAACTCTTCCTCTGCAATTTTTATTCATAACATAGGCATCAGATCTTATTTACAACGGAGAGCCTCATCCCTAGAAAGTTTCCCAATCTGACCAACTCCTATCTCCCTCTATCGAGAGTGTATTTATACTATTTTAATGCTGAGACTACCTAATTGAAAATTGTTACAAGTCACAATCATGCATTAATAGCATAGGGAGTGGAACTATCACCACGTTTTACAAATATAAACAAAAAATTATGGAGACACATCGCGTGATAACGTATGCTGACAGCACAGAGTTTTATTCCTCTCCATTTCATGAAAGCAATATCCATCCTGCATGCTGACTATCAGTTGTCCATCGGTGCCGCTTCGGATATATCTTTTTTGTCTCTTTGACCAGCCCGCTTCTTCCAGACTATGTCGCTCAAAGGCTAACAAGAAGACCTGCATCCGCCGCCCGATCATTTTCCTGACCCATCCTTCATCCGGTAACACTGTTATAGGAGGAGACCGAAAAAAGGGTGGTCATGCACTTGGTGATGATAAATGACTTAAGAGGCTTATCATACTTGTACCATTTTATTCCTCCTACAAGGAGGGTTTTTTTGCATGCCATGTAGCCGAGTGTTTGTTTGAACCTCTCCTTGCCCATGAAAAAGCATCCAAGTGGAGATCCCAGGGGTGGTGTTGAAGGCTCCAGACCTACATGGTCCCAGAGTGAGCATTTGCTCCAACAGTTCTGCCACCACTGTGAAATGGGATTTCAGAGGTTGTGACCACAACTGGGAGTGTCGGAGGGATGTCACTGAGATGTCAAATCCCATACACATCACATCTAGGGACCAGGTTGTGTAGAAGCGGGTGAACCTCCCTTGGTGTTTAACATCTATGCCCCGGTGATTGGCAATTTTTTGGTGTGGATAACTAGGATGATAAATAAACACATATCTATGTTCGCCTACCAAGAGTACCCCTTGTCACACTAACTTCTCAAACAACACAGCCATGGTTGTCTGTGAAGGAAATTGACACTTCTTGGAATTCAACCCTTTACCTCTTATCGTTTACACATTTCTACGCCTCAAAGATCTTCGAAAGATAGAGTTATATAGGGCAAGACAAAATGGCCTAGAAAGGGCTATACCTTTAGAATATCAGTCGTTGTGATGGTAGCATGTGTGATGCCAGGGTGGGTATCTCTCCTTCTGATGTTCAATTATATTATCCGAAATGGATATGATTCCAAGCAATTCCCGTATGGATGCCAAGTTGGTTTCAAGGGATGCGGATTTGAATTTTCTTACCCTTTCACTCACTGATGATGGTGGCATTGGATTGTTTTAGTTATTCACCTCTCTCAGCCTTGTGTAAACGCCAAGTCTGTCGCCTCAA
Organism: Pseudotsuga menziesii; assembly: GCA_001517045.1. Lineage (NCBI taxonomy): Eukaryota > Viridiplantae > Streptophyta > Pinopsida > Pinales > Pinaceae > Pseudotsuga > Pseudotsuga menziesii. Next base: position 149,921 of record LPNX010793349.1, on the reverse strand, counting down.
TGAATCAGAATTCCATCTTTCTTACTACTTCTTTCCAGCTGGGGAAATTAGCGTCGTTGGACATGACTTTCACCTTAGGTCTATCCTGAATGGCATCGAAGAAACTGGCCAATCTGTAAGGACGTAGATTACACGTGTGAAAATCTCCTCCGTTGTCATATTCATACTGGATGTGAAACCTATACCCTGGAATTCTTCTCAGCCATCCGATTTGAGGGATCTTTTACGTCCACTGTCCACGTCCCATTATTTCTACCGCCAACTTTTCTCCTTTGGATACCACGGGCAGTTTCAGATTATGACATGTTCTCAACCATCGATCGCGACCAACCCTTTCATGCAGTCATAGATCTGAGTGGGCCCCATTACTTTTCGCAGTGAGAAATCTCAGTATTCCAACTCGTTAGTTTGCATTACGAAATAAACCATGGCCATAGATCTCTTTTCTTTCTTGTTGCGACCGTTGATCTTCGCAACCGCTACTCCTCTTTCATGATTTGAAATTGTGGTTTTATTCACACAAGTATGGTTTTTAAAATTGACTGAGACTGTAGATCTAACTAGGATCTCATCTAGGTCGTCGAAGGTTTCTAGCCTTTAACCCATTTCACAATCTAGAAAAGTGGCTTTGGTCGAGCATGTCCGCTCGTGCGAAATGTTTTTGGAGCCATTGATCCATCCTTCGATTAATATCAGCCCTTTGATTATGGATCCCATCTAATGCCATTAGCGCACCCACCATTTTCTTCTTTACCTTTCACTTCTGATAACCTGAAGGGAGTTCACATGAAGTTCAAGGGAATGGGACCCTCATCGAACTCCTATCAGGCCCCTAAATCAACTGTTAAAAAATGGAGTGTTAACAACTGGATCCACAAAGGATGCTATCCTCCGAGTGAGGTAGCAAAGAACCCATGTAGACCAAGTGCCAAAACCATTGGGTTGCCTTCAACTTTTCTTTGAAATCTCCATTATGCTCTGAGCTAAGCTTCAGCGAATTCGTGCCACTCTTGCAAACCATGCCGGTGACTGTAAACCTATGCTTGCAACTAAAAATGAAAACAAACTACAATAGAAATGAAGGAAATGGTTGATGATGGTCGATCTTATTTGTTCCTACCTACCCTAACTAATTTAGTGCCTAAGTCCGATTAAGCAAAATCAGATTTCCAATGAAGCCAATCAAGCAACTTGCCTAAAAGTTTTGTTCTTTTATTATGCTTGATGGAAAAAAATGAACTAAATAAAGGGAGAGGGTAATGACAAACAAAATAATCATCAAATTAAAGAATTAACCCGTCACTACCCTTACCCATCCCTTCCATGTACTCTACTACAGGGTCATATAAATCACGACAATCTCCAGCATATTATGTCATCTGCTCATGGGAAAGATGTCTGGAACTCCCTTCTTCTAGTGATTCATCAGGTTGATACTTGGAAGATTGTAGAAGGTGGTCCACAAAATCTTTCTTCAATGCAACATCCCCTTTTACACTCGAAATTTCTGCAACGAGAGCTTGATGTTCCTCAAGAGGGAGGTCCTTTGCTTCTCCAATGGAACCAAGTAGGCATATTCCTCATGTGTGAGGTGGTACTCCCGAAGGAAGAATGTCTAAAAATGTATTCATGTGAGGGATGTTGCATCCTTTTATATGACTTGACACCTTATCACAAACCCCCGATGTATCGGTAGCTAAAGAGGGATTTCCTAGCAGTCTCTTCATATCATCTTCTTTCCTGTACAGGTTTCCAAATTGCACCATCTCCCCTTCTTTTTGCTTTTGCTTAGAGGCTTTAATCAGGTGCCGTATTAATTCAAAGGAGACATAAAACAAGGGTAGGCTATCACCTCCAGTGCCTTTATCATCCTTTTCCTCTTCAACCTTTCGACTTCACATTGCATCTTGATTTTCTTTATCATCAAGATTTGGTTCAACCTCTGGCTCTTCAGGTCTAATCTGCAGGTTTTCTTCCTCATATTCATCGTACACAGGTGCACCAAAATCCTTCTTAAAATCGTCCTTTACGGACCTTGGGCAGTGCAAGTCACCATCTTCATAGAAAAGGCCTGCGATACTGCAAGCTCCTGTATAGGGTAGATCATCTTTCTGTATACCAGGAGAGAGCTTTAACGGGCTAAGAATTTTCCCATTCTGCTTGAAGGGCCCAACCAATTTTAATGTATCTTTCAGTTCACCACTATCGTCCTGATCTGACAATTTCTTGGACATCTTAAGGTTTTCCTCAACCTCCAAACAATCAGTAAAAATATGCTGCAAAGTGGTTGATTTTCTTTCCAAAAGAAGCAAGGACACCTTAGGAGGGAAGGTGGCTTCATAACAGATCTTGGAAGAATTCTCGAGAGGTTGGACTTCCTTAGGCATGTTATAATAAAAACTTGCGAATATTCTATTAAAACCATATATGGATTCACCCTCATGTCTCCTCAAGGAATAAAATTCTTAAAGGATTTGCTCCAGAGGCCTTCTCCTACCCCAAAACTTTAAGAAGGTGCAAGAAAATTCTTCCCAAGTGTTGATGTATTTAGGCTACAAGTGCTTGAACCATTCTTTAGCATCTCCTTGCAAGGACTGGGCAAAATCACTCATGCATACATCCTCATGTTCTATCTCAAAAAGATCAGAGAAATATTTGAAGGCTTGTAAATGTTTCTCAGCAGTGAGGTCTTCAGATTCTCCGTCAAACTTGGGGAGGTACTTGTAATGTTTTGCAGGAAAATCATGGAGGATGGGAGGCAATTGCAGTGGTTTGTACCAGCTTGGAGAAATTGGAGAGACAAGGTTCGGCACAATATCCAAGCTATCGTTCGAGGTTTCATGAATTTCACAGGGGTTTCCTTTGATGTTGTGAGCCCCTGGATAAAAATCTAGGCCATGACTAGATGTACAAGATGACGCAATGCTTTCGGTTCATAAAGAAGGATAAACAGAAATATATTCATAGCTCTGTTCATAACGAGTCAAACCATAGAAGGCGGTTTTGATAAATATAGGGAAAGATAAGAACATACTTACAAGATAGAACAATGCATCCTGGAAGAAACGTAGACTCGAGTGTCTTGACCTTCTGCCATGCATTTTTCAGCCTCTATAAGGGGTCCATTTTCTAGACGACATCTGCTAGCTTTCCTCAGCCATTTTATTTCTAGGTCACACCACCAGTGGAGTTGCTGAATTCTGAATCCTTCAATAGTGGAGTCGCCATGTGAAAGTTCTCAACCTTCTTGATGTCTGGTCATTGTTCAGCATCAACAACCAGATCTAAAACCATGTCATTTTTCCCAGGGAGGATCTTCAATTTCATCCCCAACAATGGCGCCAGTTTGTTGGCACCAGCATTTGAGGCCCCGAGGTCGAGGGGAAGGGCCTAGTCCCAGGCAGCATCAGAACCACTTTAGACTGCACCTCCAGCCCTACACAATGAGAGAGGGATCTCTTGTTTGTCTTTGGAGTCTACTCCGCTTAGGATATTCAATCAAGGATGGTCAGGAGGCCAGAATCCTGAATGAGACGAAGTGTATTAAGGTGAGATGCAGGTGGGATTATCAGGGCAAGGGACCATTGGAAATGGAGTCGAAAACCCGAGTAGGGAATATTTGTATGAGGAAAAGAAAGGCGTGGGGTTGCAAACAGAGGCAAGGTAGCCATCGATCTTGCAATTAGGAGCTATTTCACGGGTGGTTAGAGGACGAGAAATAAAAACCCATCACGTGGAGCACCAACTAGATGAATTTCGCACAAATTTAGAAGAAAACTTGATAAATTCTTAAACAACAGTGGAAGCATAGAAAGTATGAATTCCTAACTGTTATACACTAAGTTGCAGACATGAAAGCAATCAACAAACTAGAATGCAAAAAAGAAGCACATTTCACGTAAAGGAAAATACATATTGGAAGAAGCAACGACACATGAATCTCTGTCATGAAAAACAACTCTTCCTCTGCAATTTTTATTCATAACACAGGCATCAGATCTTATTTACAATGGAGAGCCTCAGCCCTAGAAAGTTTCCCAGTCTGACCAACTCCTATCTCCCTCTATCTGGAGTGCATTTATACTATTCTAATGCTGAGACTACCGAATTGAAAATTGTTACAAGTCACAATCATGCGTTAATAGCATAGGGAGTGGAACTATCGCCACATTTTACAAATATAAACAAATGCTTATGGAGACGTAGTGCGTGATAACGTAGGCTGACAGCACAGATTTTTATTCCTCTCCATTTCATGAAAGCGATCTCCATGATGCATGCTGACAATCAGTTGTCCACCCAGACCGCTTCAGATATATCGTTTTTGTCTCTTTGACCAGCCCGCTTCTTCCAGACTATGTCGCTCAAAGGCTGACAAGAAGACCTACATCTGTTGCCCGATCATTTTCTTGACCCATCCTTCATCTGGTAACACTCTTATAGGAGGAGGCCGAAAAAAGGGTGGTCATGCACTTGGTGATGATAAACGACTTAAGAGGCTTATCATCCTTGTACTATTTTCTTCCTCCTATGAGGAGGATTTTCTTGCAGGCCATGCATCCAAGTGTGCATTTGACCTTCTCCCTGCCCATGACAAAGCAGCCAAGTGGAGATCCCAGGGGTGGTGTTGAAGGCCCTGGACCTACATGGTCCCAGAGTGAGCATTTGCTCCAACAATTTTGCTACCACTGTTAAATGGGATTTCGGAGGTCGTGACCGCAACTGGGAGTGTTGGAGGGATGTCGTTGAGATGTCAAATCCCATGCATAGCACATCTAGGCACCAGGTTGTGTAGAAGCGGGTGAACCTCCCTTGGTGTTTAACATCTATTCCCCGTTGGTTGGCAATTTTTTGGTGTGGATAACCAAGACGATAAATAAACACAGATCTATGTTCACCTACCAAGAGTACCCCTTGTCGCACTAACTTCTTGAACCACACAGCCATGGTTGTCTGCGAAGGGAATCGACACTTTTCGGAATTCAACCCTTTACCTCTTATCATTTACACATTTCCACGCCTCAAAGATATTCGAAAGACAGAGTTATATAGGGTGAGACAAAATGGCCTAGAAAGAGTTATACCTTTAGAATATCGGTCATTGTGATGGCGGCATGTGTGATGCCAAGGTGGGGATCTCTCCTTCTGATGTTCAATTATATTATGCAATATGGATATGATTCCAATCAATTCCCACATGGTCACCAAGCTAGTTTCAAGGGATGCGGATTTGACTTTTCTTACCCTTTCACTTACTAATGATGGTGGCAACAGGCTGTCTTAGTTCGTCGCCTCTCTTGGCCTCGTGTAAACGCCAAGTCTGTTGCCTCAATGAATCAGACTTCCATATTTCTTACGGCTTCCTTCTAAGTGAACCACGTGCCAAACTTGTGAGCCAGGGAAATTAGTGTTGTTGGACATGACTTTCGCCTTAGGTCTATCCCGAATGGCGTCGGAGAAATTGGCTAAATTGCAAGGACACATATTACACGCGTGAACGTATCCTCCACTGTCATCTTCACACTAGATGTGAAACATGTACCCTGGAAGTCTTCTTAGCCATCTGATTTGAGGGATATTTCACGTCCATCGTCCACATCCCATTATTTCTGTCTTCAACTTCCCTCCTCTAGATACCATGGGAAGTTTTGGATTATGACATGTTCTCAACCGCCAATCACGACCAACCCTTTCATGCAGCCATAGATATGAGTGGGCCCCATTACTTTTCGCAGTGAGAAATCTCGGTGTTCCACCTCACTAGTTTGCATTGTGAAATAAACCGTGGCCGTAGATCTCTTTCCTTTCTTGTCGCGACCATTGATATTCACAACCGCTACTCCTCTTTTGCAATTTGAAATTGTGGTTTTACCTGCACAAGTATGGTTTGCGAAATTGACCCAGACCATAGATCTGACTAGGATCTCATCTCGGCAGTCGAAGGTTTTCAACCTTTAACCCATTTCGCAATCTGGATAAGTGGCTTTGGTCAAGCATGTCTACTCATGCGAAATGTTTTTGGAGCCATTGATCCATCCTCCGATCAATCTCAGCCCTTTTATTATGGATCTCGTTAATTCCATCAACGCACCCATCGAACTCCTATCAGGCCCCTAAATCAATTGTTAAAAAGCAGAGTGTTAACAAGTAAATTGGATTTAAATTCTTGAAAAATATGATGCATTATGTGAGAAGGTCTCAGTACCCCTAGGCTTCCATCACCAACCACAATCTCATTGAATTAATAGTATTAAGGGAAATGGAACAAAGGCATCAATCATGGGTGCATTTCATTATGACTAGAAAACCTTTGGCCATGGAAGAAGGAGACAGGAGACCAAAGAGGAGAATGAGAAGATATTTTCACGCATAGAAATGGGTAGGGAAACTGTAGAAGTAGAAATTGACCAAGGTTTGAACGAGGTGGAATATAATAGTGTGAATGGTTACTAGGGTACAAACCCTTTGGAGCCAATTGGAAGCCCATTTCCACAAACGAACAGTCCAAGTAAAATTCTCGGGCCCTCTCATGAAATTTTTGAAGAGCGTAATGGAATAAAACCCTCCAAAGAAACTAGGTCTTAGTATGACAGGGTTTTACCTCCCATGAATGAGGAATTAGGAACAATCCCCTAAGATCCTTAGGTAATAAATTAGGAGGGTTTTCTAGGGGAAAGTAGTGAAGAAAGGTTGATGGAGGGAATTGAAAATTCAGGGAAGGTGACTCATGAGGATGAACCCTATGATAAATGTGAAGAAATCAGGACATTGGGAAAAGAATCATCATGAAAGGATGATTATCCCCTTCTATATGAGGTTGAAATAATTATAGAGAGGTTTATTTATCCTAGGCCACGATGAAATAAGAGAAGATTGAGCACTCTAGCTTAGTCACCCCGTCCACTAAAAGAAATGAGGACTCGGGCTACCACCTCAACAGAGGTAACATAAATGAATAAGACATAGATTGAAGTCCCAATATTAAGACCTCGGCCATCCCATGTCACACAAGAACTAGGGGGTGAAGATGGAAAATGATGGGTTGCTCCTGAAACATAAGAAACAAGCAGTAACTCAACCCCAATACCAAGGTCTTCTGATCCACAAGAACCTGCTGTAGAAGATGGCCCATTTCAATTAGAGACTTTACTTTTAGAAAATGACCCATTGAAATAGGAGGTACATGCACTCAGTGGATAATGGTAAGGTTTAAAAGATAAATTGAAAAGTCAAGCGGGTCATAGAATGCACACACTAGTTGAAGTTGTTGATCAGATGGAATCTGTTGTTTTAGAAGGTACTAAGCATGATGAATATAAATTCCCAAAATGTGGAGATATCTTTAGACTCGCAAGGTACAACATCACTCTTATGGAACGGTAATCTTAGAGACTTATGTAGTTAAGACAGGAAGAAGCTGGAACAACGCAAGAAGATAATACTACCAGACCGGTGGGGAGAAGGCACAGAACCTGAAAACAAAATAATATGTGGAATATTTTCCTCAACAAGAATAAGTCACTAAAACACAAAAACTAGTGACCTAAGAAAAATTCAATGTAATACAAGAACCAATGACATCATAAAACAAGGAGACCACTATAACACAAGAACTAGTGGCACAAAAAGAAGATGTTGAGACACAAATTTAGTTGTTGAAACACAAGAACCAACAGATGAGTACTTCACTCTTCTCAGTAGAAATGGTGATCTAAAGGTTCAGGAGCCTTCTAAGATCATTGAATTGGATGAAGAAGATGAAGAAGCATAGATTGTGGCAAAGGAAATTTCTCTGCTAAAAGCTGAAGTGAATAAATGTAAATATTAATCTCACTTGCATGGAGAATGCATGCTTCCTCTGCCCACACATAGGAATTAAGGAACTTAGAGAGAAATGGGTTGAATAATTAACCTTTCATATGTTTTGTTGGAAAAAATTGCAGTCGGAATTAAAGGAATTAAAGAGATATAAAACTATGAAGCAAGAAAAGGAACAGATGTATGCATTAATTAAATAATACTAAGTTTTAGGAGTCCATCACCTTCTTATTTTGTTTTCCTGTATGAAAATTTGACTCTTTTTAAGTTGAAGGATCTTAAGGAAGGAAGGCCCCATTTACTTGTCATAGCTCCTCAGTTTTTTGACACTCTTGCTCATAGTGTTTTTTCCAAATGTAATATCTTATGTGAATTGTATCTACATGAGTTATCTTGTTTTATGAATGTTCTGTTTAATCCCATTCCTTATATAGTGAATATGAACCTAATGGAATTTACTTATTTTGTCACTAACCAGATGATTTGGTGGAATGTTGTTATCAGCAAAAATGGCACGTCTCTATTCGAGAGCTGACATTCATCATGTCGGTACACAAAAGGAAAATTTGGATTGAAGTGGCCAAAACACTATAGATGTGCATGACCTTTGGTGCATTATATTCAGACCAACCTTATATATTTTAGTTTGAGTTTTGGTATGCATACGCGACTATGTACATTGCAACTCGCGTGTCATACGCAACTATGTGCATTGCAACCTGCATATACTTGCATACATGAGTTTCCTTCAAGAAACTCGTGTGTCATACGTGAGTTGCCTATATTAATACCCATTTAGACCTTAATTCAACATTAAAAAATATAAATCAAGATTAGATGAGATTAGTTGGGACCTAATCCAATCCCAATAGTCTCAACCATCCCAACCTTCGAAACCACTCTATTTCCCAAAGTATAAATAGAGGCCTTGGGGTGGGGCTAATCAATCAATTTTTGGAGAGAAACGTTATGCTGGTGGTATATCTTCAAATTCTTGGGGCAGAAGAACTCATAGTCCTCGGTTGCAGAGGATTCCTTGTGTCAAAATCTCGATTGTATTCTTACTTATTGTTTATCTCATGTATATTGGCTTAATGAATATGTTCAATGATGTTATTATTATTATTTTCATCTAACCTTTGATTTATATATATATATGAGATATTTCTTGAAGAATTGGCTCTTTGCAAGTGAAGAAAAGCATCCCTAGAAGCTTTGGAGAGGATTGGAGTGGGAGAAGAGCAAGCTTTGATCAACCGTCATTAATTGGGTAAGTCAATACTTTCTTCCTATTCTCTTTCCATTCTATGTAAAAGGCGATTGTCTACAAGATTAGTAGTAAGATAGTAACCCTAGACCCTAGGTTACAAGGTTCAAATGTCCTGAACAATAGAACTGGCGACTCCGTTGGGGAACCTAGCCTGCTGTGGGTTTATCCTGTAGGTTATTTACCAGTATTTGCTCTATTTCTGATTCTGAGTGTGTTCTTTTTTATCTTGATTTTAATTCATAGTATAGTGTGCCTAGAAGCCTTTATTTTTTTTCTTTTTTGAAAAAAAAAATTGTTGTATACGCATGTTGTTGTTATACACAGTTGCGTATAACAACTTGTATACGCAGGGTTTTCTATAAGACATTCGCGTATGGTATGCGGGTTGCCTTCATAAATAGTCATGTATATCCTATAGCAACATAATTTTTGAGTAGGGTTTGCTTTTCCCTATTTTGTTTGATTTTTTCTTGCTTAGGGGTCTCTTGATTCTGGCATGACTCCGTGAGTCTAAAATTCTTGGGTGTCACACTTTGGGTTTGTTTTCAAGCCTTTGGGTTTTCTGTGTTTGAATTTTCTTTCATCTCGTAATTTGAAGTTGGTCCTCCTGCTTGGTTGATGAGTTCAGTGCTTTGCGTCTAGGTCAGTGATGAGGGATTTGGACACTTTATATTATGTACTGCATTTTGTAGTGTCAGGGTGGCATTTGTCCTTTTGTGAGTCTATTGGATTTTTTGAGTTCAATAGTCTCTCCAAGTCGATTTTTTCGAGTCTTCTTCTTGTTTGGATGAAGCTGGTTATTTTGGGTCCTTTATATATGTTATGATCATTCAACTTGCTCAAAAAAATTTCATTTAGTTGCACTGTAGTTTTTGAAGAATTTTGAAAAAGTGAAGAAAAACATCTTATACTTTGGCATTTAGTTGCACTTAGTTGTTTTCCTTTCAGTATTTTTTCAAATAAAATTTCAAAAATTATAAAAAGAAGTCTTAGTTTTCCAACACTTAGTTTCAATTTCATTAGCTTACATTTACAAAAAGAAAAGAAACTTGGTTTAAGTAGTTGAAATTTGCTTTGGAATTGCTTTGTACATCATTTTACTTTTTCTTATCGAGTCTATAACATCACAGGATTTCACGCCATTTACCTTCTGACTAAGAACAACCCTTAAAATGAACGACATAATTTAAAAATTATTAGTAAGTTTTATTTTATAGGCTCATACACCAACTAGCTTACTCTAGACTTGTGGAATAGGGGTTTAACTCTACACAAGTGTTTAAATTCAGATGTAGTTGGCTAATCGTTAAGTAAATCCTCTTCTATATTGATTGCTTCTGGGAAGCTCCTCTCAAATGGGAGTTAAGCACGAGGTTGCGTGGAGGATTGGACTGAGGAGATAACCCTCTGATTCCTTGTCAAAGCGTAGACCAAGTTTTTTGCGCATATGGGGATTCTGTCTTAGACGGGGTTTCAGGATTTTCTACCCTACCCATGCATACGAACCAGGCTTGCGACTGTCCCCCCAGACTTTCAGTGTAGTTGCGGTAGCCTTTAGCCTCTTTTGACATCTAGGTTTTACACACAGGTACACCAGAAGGATATTTTTGGCTGACCTTGGGTGGGCTTGGAAGGTAACCCTTGTGGAAAGTGTGGGATGGTAGTGGATGATTCCTCTGGTTTTGCCTAAGAACATCTTCAAGGACGCTAAGTAACTATCTCTCATATTTCTTCTGGAAAGCATATCTTATACCCTTGTGTTTGTTGTGGCTTTGGGAATTTTTGTAGTGATTACTCTGTGGTTTGTTTGTGTTTAGCCAACCTTAGGGTGTGAAAAGTCAAATTTTTAATTGTGGAGGACCAACCTCTCAAAAGGTCAAGAAGGTTGCAAAGCCTTCCTCTGCTTACTACAGTGGAGCCTCCACCGCTTCCTCAAAGGCGGAGATTAGAAACAGACAGTTCTTTCGAACCGGTGGGAATTAGTGAAGTTCTTGGTGAACCAGTACTTAGGACAAACCAGGTCGATACAACCACAGTAGAGATAGAAGACTTGCAAGCTGAATAGTTTGCAAGAAATTTTAATTCACCTCTTACTAACCTAAACGATCCTATGATCGTCCAAGTTCGTCCTTTCAATTCACCTATGATTGGTGTTCTTGTGGGAAGACTCATGGCTAGTGCAGGAGAAATTCCATTTACCCCCATCCTAGTTGTTCCAATTGAAGGAGTGCCACCTCCAGTGGTTGTTGTTTCTAGAAAAAACATACCTGCTACTCCCTTAACTCCATTTAGTCAGGTGTTTCAACCACCGACTTCCACAAATGTAGTAGGCTCTTCTAGTGGGGTGGTGACTGGGATACCTAGTGTACCTTCTGCTTCACCTTCTTTTGCAAACACTACTCAGAGTGGTCCTGTTGGATCCTCTTCATTTGTCCAAGGTTTTCCTTGGAATGGGGGGAACATTCCCCCATCCACTCCATATGTAGGCCCCACACCTGCATATGTAGGGATGCAGTTTCAAAACACTAACTCTTATGGTCAAGGTTTTTTCAAACACTGGTTTTGGATCCTTTCATGAGCTCTCCTTTATTGATTTTTAATGGAGGGATACCTGCCCCTATTTTCCAAACTCCAGTTTCAACTGGAGTAGCTCAAACCACATACACTGCACCACATATGAACAATCCACTGGATTATGGGTGGAATCCTTTCCAAAGTGGTCCGATTACTTCGCAACCGGTAGCTGGGGGTAACTGTTAGAAAACAGGACCGTGGAGCAATAACAGATATACAGTTAAATCAATAAACAAGATGCAAAACACATTGAAACATTACAGAGAGACACAGATATAACGTGGTTCACCCAAATGATGGGCTACGTCCATAAATAAATTGCCAGTCCTTTTATTACAGTCTAGAAAGATGAAGGGATACACCCTGCAACAAAATTGTTGCACTTCCTCTTCACGCTCTCACAGTCTCTCTTCCAATACAATACAATACCATACTCAGTCATTTTACAATGCTTTCTTTTATAGGGGAAATACAATGGGAAAATGCTAGGGTAAACCCAATACCATGGGTCTGCAATACTGTTGGCCAACACACATCCCAAAAAAATTTATGAACCCCAAGGCAGGGGGAACAAGTGCATAGTACTCCTGGGTTACAATCACAATTGAATAATATCTCTGGATCTAGAAGATTAGGCTCCACAACTAACAATCTCCCACTTGGAGACTGATCACAGCAACTCTACCACTACTGCACTTGCTGGACTATGCTCCGGGCCTTGGACTTGGAAAAATTCTTCTTTTCACCTTCATGCTTGAATGCCAACGGAAACTGAGCAGGAACTCAGTTTCTCTTTGGTTATTCCCTTTGACAACATGTCTACAGGATTTTGGCTAGTGTGAATCTTTTCAAGTTTTAACAGTTCTTCATCTACAACAAATCTTATGAAGTGGTACTTGAGTTGTATATGTTTAGTCCTTGAATGAAAGGCTGAGTTCTTTGCAAGATGAATGCAACTCTGGCTGTCACTGTATATCCTACTATTATCATGCTTCTTACCCAATTCTTCCATGAACCTTTGCAACCAAATCATCTCCTTACTAGCCTTTGTAGCAGAAACATACTCTGCGTCCGTTGTTGAAAGTGCAACAACCTGTTGCAGTTTTGAAATCCAACTTACTGTTGTTCCACCTACAGTAAACACATACCCTGTGGTTCTCCTCTTGATTTTTTTATCACCAGCCATATCTGCATCAACATATCCCTGTAGAACAATGTATGAACCTCCAAAACATAATGTGTGAGAAGTGGTACCTCTCAAATACCTGAGAATCCATTGTACTGCTTTCCAATTCTCTTTACCTGGATTATTCATATACCTGCTCACAACTCCCACTGCATGTGCAATATCTGGTCTTGTGCACACCATGGCATACATCAAGCTCCCAACCGCCGATGAATAGGGAATCTTGGACATGTAATCTATCTCTTCCTGTGTCTTTGGACACATATCCTTGCTTAGTTTGAAATGGCTGGCCAAAATATGTACTGATTGGTTTTGCATTCTACATTCTAAACCTGTGCAACACCTTTTCTATGTACTCACCTTGAGACAATGTCAATTTGCAATTTTTCCTGTCTCTTGTTATTCTCATACCAAGGATTTGCTTTGCAACACCCAAATCCTTCATCACAAATGATTTAGCTAGTTTTCTTTTGAGCACATTTATATCTTGCATGTTAGACCCTGCAACAAGCGTGTCATCCACATACAATAACAAGATAATATATCTTCCGTTATCTATCCTCTTGAAATAAACACAGTGGTCAGAATGACATCTATCATAACCTTGTTCTGTCATAAAATTATCAAATTTTAAATACCACTACCTTAGAGCTTGCTTCAGGCCATACAAGCTCTTCTTCAACCTGCAAACCAAATTATCCTTCCCTTTGACCTCATACCCTTGTGGTTGCTGCATATAAATCTCTTCATCCAAATCCCCATGGAGAAAGGCCGTTTTCACATCTAACTGTTCAAGATGCAAATCTTCTACCGCCACTAGACTTAAAATAGTTCTAATTGAAGTCATTTTAACAACAGGATAAAATATTTCATCAAATTCTATACCTTTCTTTTGTGCAAACCCCTTTACAACAAGTCTAGCCTTGTACCGATTCTTTCCTCCATCTTCTTCCTTCAACCTAAAAACCCATTTATTTTGCAATGCCCTTTTTTCTGTAGGCAACTTAACCAGATCCCAAGTCTGGTTTCTTACCAATGAGTCCATCTCCTCAGCCATGCCTTGCTCCCACTTATTTCTATTTTCTACCTGCATTGATTCTTCAAAACATTCTGGTTCACTAGAATCAGTCATTAATAAATAATACAGTGGAGAGAATCATTCAGGGGGTCTACTTAACCTGGTAGACTTTCTTACAGTTGTAGGTGTTTCAGGTACCTACTGCTACTCTTGATTTTCTGGTGCTTTTGGAACTTCATTTTCTTTGATTTCATCAAGCACTGTGTACTCTGTGTTTTCCTTTTCTTCTTTCTTTCCATGCAACTGATCTTTGTACATGACATTTTCATTGAATACTACATCTCTACTCCTATTTATTTTGCAATTTTTAAGATTCCATAAGTGATAACCAAAATCATCAACCCCGTATCCAATAAAGGTACATTTCTTGGATATAGCCTCAAGCTTTGTTCTATCATCTTTATCAATATGGACAAATGCTTCACAACCAAAAGTTCTCAGAAATGAGTATTTTACCTGTTTACCTGTCCATGCCTCCTCTGGAATGCCACCATCCAAATTGCTTGAAGGCCCTTTGTTTATTAAATAAACAGCAGTGTTTACAGCATCAGCCCAAAATTGTAAGGGCAACCCTGCATGCAATCTCATACACCTTGCATGCTCCATGATCATTTTGTTCATCCTTTCTGACAAACCATTTTCTTGTGGTGTTCCAGGGACTGTCTTCTCTCTACGAATACCATTGTGTGAACAGTAACTGTCAAACTCCTTGCTGTAGTACTCGCCTCCATTTTCAAATCTGAGACATTTCAACCTTTTTCCTATCTCATTCTCATCCAAATATTTCCACTTCTTAAAAGTATCAAACACATCATATTTTTTTCTAATGCAATAAACCCAAGTTTTTCTAGTTGCATCATCAATAAAAGTAACATATTAACGAGAGCCACCAAGATATTGTACCTGAGTTGGTCCCCATACATCTGTATGGACAAGCTCTAACTTTTCACTCTTCTTTTGTTTCCCAACCCTGAGAAATCTAACTCTCTTCTGTTTTCCATAAACACAGTTCTCACAGAATTCCAAACTTACCTGCTTCAGATCAGGAAGCAATTTCCTTAAGTGGAGAATCTGCATCCCCTTCTCACTCATGTGGCCAAGCCTATGATTCCACAACACCGCACCTATTTCTGTGGAAGCTACAGAGATAGAATAATCAGTATTATGAGGACATAAATATAACATACATATCCTATCTCCTTTTTCAATTACCATTGATCCTTTAGGGATCGGGCCACCACATTTCTCCAAACATAGAAAAACAGCCACTATCTCCCAGCTGCCCTATTGAGATCAGATTTCTTTTCATAGCAGGAATGTGCCTTACATCCTTTAGAAGCCATTCACTTACATTATTTAACTTAATCCGTACCTTACCCTTTCCAATAATTTTACATGGTTCATCATCCCCCAATAGCACATGCCCAAAATCACCTTGCACATAATCATGAAATATTTCCTATTGGGTGTAGCAAGACATGAAGCCCCCGAATCTAGTACCTAGTAATCAATAGTATTATCTAATGCAAGAATCAAAGCATATTGTAACAAATCACCTACTACATTCGCTTCCTGAGTAGTCTCTTGCTATCTGTCTCCTTTTTTCTTTGGAGTTTTGCAGTCTTTCTTCAGATGTCCTTTCTTACCACAGTTCCAACACTCTATTTTTCCGAATCTAGACTTGGATCTTCCCTTTTTATACTTGCCGTGATTTCTTGGGCTCCTTCCTCTCTCATTTGGTCTCCCTCTGCTCTCCATGATCAACGCATTACCCGATGCCTCACCTGTGCTTTTTATTTGCATTTCCTCACTAAGAATAACACCAACAACATCATCAAACTAAGATTGTTTGAACTAGGGACAAAGTTACTTACAACCATGACCAAGCTATTCCATCTTTTTGGCAATGAGCACAAGATTAGAAGAGCCCTAACCTCATCATCAAAGTTCACTTTTACAGAACTTAATTGACTGGTAAGTGTATTAAACTCATTTAAATGGTCAGCAACAGATCCCCCTTCGACATCTTCATATTAAATAAACGCTTCATTAAAAATACCTTGTTAGAATCTGAGGGTTTTTCATAGAGCTTACTCAATGCGCTCATCACACCCTCTGTTGTTTTTTCTTTCTAAATATTGAAGGCCATCGACGAAGCCAGACACAGCCGTATTGTTCCCAATGCCTTGCTGTCAAGAACCTCCCATTTTTCATCCTTCATAGCCACCGATTGTTTTGATTTTCTGCCCAACGGCAGGTACAAATCCTTCTAGTACAGATAGTCCTCCATTTGCATCTTCCATAACTGATAGTTTTGGTCATTAAATTTCTCGACCCTAAACTTTCCTTCTTCCGCCATTGCTCCCACTCGAACCAGAAACCCTTCTTTCCTGCGAGTTTACCAACCAAATAGACCTTTTGGCTCTGACACCAATTGTTAGAAAACAGGACCGTGGAGCAATAACAGATATACAGTTAAAGCAATAAACAAGATGCAAAACACATTAAAACATTACAGAGAGACATAGATATAACATGGTTCACCCAAACGACGGGCTACGTCCACAAATAAATTGCCAGTCCTTTTATTATAGTCTAGAAAGATGAAGGGATACACCCTGCAGCAAAACTGTTGCACTCCCTCTTCATGCTCTCACAGTCTCTCTTCCAATACAATACAATACCATACTCAGTCGTTTTACAATGCTTTCTTTTATAGGGGAAATACAATGGGAAAATTCTAGGGTTAACCCAATACCATGGGTCCGCAATACTGTTGGCCAACACACATCCCAAAAAAATTTCTCGGGGGCTCCGCACCCGAACCCCAAGGCAGGGGGAATGAGTGTACAGTACTCTTGGGTTACAATCACAACTGAATAATATCTATGGATCTAGAATATTAGGCTCCACAACCAATAGCAACCCCACCTTTACTTTTGGGAATCAGGGGGCAAGTCCTTCTACTTTCCAAGCTCGTACTTTTCAGGCTCCAATCAGACCCAAACTTCCTTTCCTGGCAACTTTGAACTTGCCAGACTTGTCTAAGTTAAGGAATGACCCAGTGAAACATAATGCCACCTGGCCACCTGCCCCTACCAAATTACCCTCAGATATTCCAAAATTTGCAAGCAAAGTTGGTGAAGACCCAGGGGCTCATATCACCACCTTTCACTTGTGGTGCTCTTCCAACTCATTGAATGATGACACTGTTCATTTGAGATTGTTCCAAATAACTCTGACTAGTGCCACAGCAAAGTGGTACATTGAACTGCCCTCTACTATGTTTGATAGTTTTTGGGACTTATCTAATGTGTTCCTTAACCATGTCCAACTTCCTATCTGGTATGATGACAGCACGGACTTATTGTCCACCTTTTGGCAAGACAAAGCCATTCACATTTCGGATCACATCCAAGAGTGGCGAAGGAGAAAATGGCTTATTAAGGCCACTATCCCTCCCTAGTTTTTGTTAGAATGGTTCCTTAAGTCCTGTTTTCCGTATATATAAGGATGTATCCACTTTGGGAGTAACTAATGTATATATTCTAAGAATTCTCTTTGTTGGAAAAAATTGTAGTCGGAATTAAAGGAATTAAAGAGATATAAAACTATGAAGCAAGAAAAGTAACAAATGTATGCATTAATTAAAGAAATACTAAGTTGTAGGAGTCCATCACCTTATTATTTTGTTTTCGTGTATGAAAATTTGACTCTTTTTAAGTTGAAGTATCTTAAGGAAGGAAGGCCCCATCAACTTGTCATTGTTCCTCAATTTTTGGACACTCTTGCTCATAGTGTTTTTTCCAAACATAATATCTTATGTGAATTGTATCTACATGAGTTAGCTTGTTTTATGAATGTTCTGTTTAATCCCATTCTTTATATAGTGGATATGAACCTAGTGGAATTTACTTATTTTGTCACTAACCGGATAATTTGGTGGAATGCCTTTTATACCATTCAAAAAAATGAGGAAAACTCTACTTTATGGGTCCGAGGTGAACCACAATCCCCTGCTGCAATTATTGATGGGAATAAGAGGTTCCCTTCCTCCCGACCAAGAGACGATCAAATTACAGAACTTGAACGTGTTGTCATAAACAAATGTGTACAATTCATAATGCAACAAAAACCTTATGCACAGGAAGGTAGTAAATGTAAGTGGGAAGTGTCTTCACAGCTTATGAGAACAAGGGATCCTTATTGTTTTGAAAACTTCACTTATGCTCTCTCTCGGGTCCCTGGTTATGTTGATTGCATTTAGAGACATGGAACAAATTGGCTAGGGTTGATATTCAAATTTCCTATCATATGGTTTCATGAGAAAGAATACAGAGGAAGATATAGGTTGACAAAAAAGGAAGAGAAAAAGTGTTGGGGAGAACTGGTTTCCTTCCAAGGATACAGAAACATGGAAGATAAACTTGAATCTTCTTTCAATTTCACTCACCTGCATAGAAGAATCTTTGATACAGATTTAGATTCGAACTCACACGAGTTTGTTACATGAGCACATGCAACTATATAGTTGGGGGGAGATGTTAGGTTCTAAAAATGACCCTCTCCGTTTATGGGTTTTGTTTCATGAACAAGCTAACATGTGATGGATTAATGAATACAATTAAAGGATACATGAAATTTGGATAAAACAACCTACTGATACATGAATATTTAGGTGTATCATCCTACTAATACACAAGGATTTGGGTGTCTCAACTTTTAGATACACATGGGAAAGGAAATCTATGGACGCACAGTTCCACTTCTTTTGGACATTAGCTCAGGGTTGTTGCGGGATAAGTCAAACTATTCATATACATGGTTCATTGATATTTATAAGGCACTAGTGTGCAAATTTATTCCCAGCAGTGTGTCATCAAATTTAAGAATGATTGTTGTTACACCTAATTTATGTCTCTTAGTATGATTAATGTTTATCTTCCTTTGTTGTTGAGATTGATAGTGATGCGTGATTTTATTGAATGAAAAGAGTGTTTTAGAGTGTTTTAATTGCATAACATCTTTATTATAATAGTAAATTGGATTTAACTTTTTGAAAAATATGGCGCATTATGTGAGAAGGTCTCAGTACCTATAGGATTCCATCACCAACCACGACCTTATTAAATTAATAGTATTAATGGAAATGGAACAAATGCATCAATCATGGCTGCATTTCATTATGAGGTAAAACCTTTGGCCATGGAAAAAGGAGACATGATACCAAAGAGGAGAATGATAAGATATTTTCATGCATAGAAATGGGTAGGGAATCTAGAGAAGTAGAAAATGACCAAGGTTCAAATGAGGTGGAAGCTACAAGTGTAAATGGTTGCCAGGGTACAAACCCTTGGGATCCAATTGGAAGTCCATTTAGATAAACGAACAGTCCAAGGATAATTCCCAGGCCCTCTCATGAAATTATTGAAGAATGCAATGGAAGAAAACTCTCCAAAGAAACTAGGTCTCATGACAATGGGGTTTTACCTCCCATGAATGAGGAATTAGGAACAAGCCCCTAAGATCCTGAAGAAATAAATTTGGAGGGATTTCCAGGGGAAAGTAGTGAATAAAGGTTGATCGAGGGGATTGAAAATTCAGGGAAGGTAACTCATGAGGCGGAACCCTCTAATAAATGTGAATAAATCGAGACATTGGGAAAAGAATCATCATGAAAGGATGATTCTCCCCTTCTATATGCGGTTGAAATACTTACAGAGGGGTTTATTTATCATAGGCCACGACGAAATAAGAGAAGATTGAGCACTCAAACTTAGTCGCTTCCTCCCCTAAAAATAATGAGAACTCGGGCTATCACCTGAACAGAAGAAGCACAAATGCATAAGACATATATTGAAGTCCCAATATTAATACCTCGGCCATCCCATGTCACATAAGAACTAGGGGAAGAAGATGGAAAATGAGGGGTTGTTCCTGAAATATAAGAACCAAGCAGTAACTCTACCCCAATACCAAGGTATGTTGATCCACAAGAAACTATTGTAGAAGACGATCCAGTTCAATTAGATACTTTACATTTAGAAAATTACCCATTTGAACAGGATGTACAAGTGGTCAATGGATAATTGTATGGTTTGAAAGATAAATTGAAAAGTCAAGTGAGTCATAGACTGAACACACTAGATGAATTTGTTGATCAGATGGAATCCATTGTTTTAGAAGGTGTTGAGCATGATGAATATATATTCCCTAAAGGTGGATATATCTTTAGACTCACAAGGTACAAGGTCACTCTTATGGAATGTTAAGCTTGGAGACTTATGTAGTTAAGACAAGAAGAAGCTAGAACAATGCAAGAAGATAATACTACCATACCATTGGGGAGAAGGAACCGAACCTAAAAACAAAATAATATGTGGAAGAGTTGCCTCAATAAGAACAAGTCACTGAAACACAAGAGCTAGTGACCCAAGAAAAATTCATTGTAAGACAAGAACCAATGACATCATAAAACAAGGAGACAACTATAACACAAGAACCAGTGGCACAAAAAGAATCTGTTGAGACACAAAATTTAGTTGTTGAAACACAAGAACCAACAACTCAGTACTTCACTCTTCCTGGGAGAAATGGTGATATAAAGGTTCAAGAGCCTTCTAAGATCATCGAATTGGATGAAAAGGATGAAGAAGCATAAATTGTTGCAGAGGAAATTTCTATGCTAAAAGATGAAGTGAATAAATTGAAATATTAGGCTCGCTTGCATGGAGAATGGATGATTCCTTTGCCCACACATAGGAAAGTAATGAAGGAACTTAGAGAGAAGTGGGATGAATAATTAACCTTTTATATGTTTCATTGGGAAAAATTGCAGTCACAATTAAAGGAATTAAGGAGATATAAAACTATGAAGCAAGAAAAGGAACAAATGTATGTATTAATTCAAGAAATACTAATTTGTAGGAGTCCATCACCTTCTAATTTTGTTTTCTTATATGAACAATTGATTCTTTTTAAGTTGAACTATCTTAATGAAGGAATGCCCCATCATCTTGTCATAGTTCCTCAATTTTTGGACACTCTTGCTCGAAGTGGTTTTTCTGAACATAATATCTTATGTGAATTGTATCTGTATGAGTTAGCTTATTTTATTAATGTTCCATTTAATCCAATTCCTTATATAGTGGATGTGAATCTAAGGGAATTTACTTATTTTGTCACTAACCAGATGATTTGGTGGAATGCCTTTTAGACCATTCAAAAAATGAAGAAAACTCTACTTTATGGGTCCGAGGTGAACCACAATCCCCTACTGCAATTATTGATGGGAATATGAGGTTCCTTTCCTCCCCACCAAGAGACAAATAGATTGCATAACTTCAACATGTTGTCATAAAAAAATGTGTACAATTCATAATGCAACAAAAACCTTATGCACAAGAAGGTAGTAAATGCAAGTGGGAAGCATCTTCACAGCTTATGAGGACAAGGGATCATTACTGTTTTGAAAACTTCCCTTATGCTATGTCTCGGTTCCTGGTTATGTTGATTGCATTCAGATATGTGGAACAAATTGGCTAGGGTTGAGATTCAAATTTCCTATCATATGATTTCCTGAGAAATAATATAGAGGTAGATACAGGTTGACAAAAAAGGAAGAGAAAAAGTGTTGGGGAGAACTGGTTTCCTTCCAAGGATACAGAAACAGGGAAGATAAACTTGAATCTTCTTTCAATTTAACTCATCTTCATACAAGAAGCTTTGATCCATATTCATATTTGGACTCACAGAAGTTTGTTACATGAGGACATGCAACTATATAGTTGGGGGAAGATGTTGGGTTCTAAAAATGACCCTCTACATTTATGGGTTTTATTTCATGAACAAGATAACCGGTGACGGATCAATGAAGACAATTAAAGGATACATGAAATTACGATAAAATAACTTGCTAATACACGACTATTTAGGTGTATCATCCTACCGATACACAAGGATTTGGGTGTCTCAACTTTTTGATACACATGTGAAAGGAAATCTATGGGCACGCAATTCCACTTCTTTTGGACACTAGCTCGGGGCCGTCATAGGACAAGTCAACCTATTCATCTACGAGGTCCATTGATATATATAAGGCATTAGATTAGTTCGATCTTTTAAACCAGAAATGCTTATGAAATGGTCTTTGTTGCTATTGTAATAATATGATCTAACTGTATCTATTTGGAATATTTATTAGACAT
This sequence comes from Pseudotsuga menziesii, assembly GCA_001517045.1. Lineage (NCBI taxonomy): Eukaryota > Viridiplantae > Streptophyta > Pinopsida > Pinales > Pinaceae > Pseudotsuga > Pseudotsuga menziesii. The sequence continues at coordinate 127,788 of LPNX010793349.1, read as the reverse complement.
CTCGAGGATCTTCAATCCTCATGGTTTTTCGAATTGAAGGATCTCAATTACGCATCCTTAGTATTTAAAGAGAAATGGGTCGTCCATGAAAGGACTACTGAAGAAATAATAATTGTAACAGAGGTGGAGAAGTTTTATACTTGACTTATTTTATCAATGAAAGGGGTGGAATTTTCCCGATATATTGTGTATTAGCTCCTTCTAATTTGTGAAGGCATCTCTGTTAGAATTTTCCTGATCTATTGTGTATTATAACTTTCCTGATCTATTGTGTATTAGTTCCTGATCTATTTATATATCTTTCTTAGTTTCTGCAACAATGTGTTTTGAGTTGTTATTTACATTTCCTATTGAGTTGTTGAAACAACTGGTTAATTAGGAGTATAATTGTTGAACAATCAAATGTGTAGCATGTGAATTTATTCCCAGCAGTGTGTCATCAAATTCAAGAATCATTGTTGTTACACCTGTATTCTGTCAAATCGTCTGATTAATGTTTATCTTCCTTTGTTGTTGAGATTGATAGTGATGCATGATTTTATTGAATGAAAATATTGTTTTAGAGTGTTTTAATTGCATGATATCTTTCTTACAATAGTAAATTGGATTTAAATTCTTGCAAAAGTAAAACTAGATAGTTATTATCCAAATTATTGCGATTTAAAGGCTTGTGAATATTTTTATTCTTGAAGATTGAATTAGCATTAAGGATTGGATTTATCAGTGGCAGAACAAAATATTAGGTTGCAAGGTTTTATTTTGAATGAACATGGTGATTTATGATCATCAATTACTGTCTATTCATGCATATTTTTTGTGTAGTTTCCTTTGAAATAACCATACTTCCCCAGGTTGACAATTTATATTGAGTACTTTGTTTGTGAATTAATTAGCAATTACAATGACCAAATCCTAATTTACAAATCAATTAGCACTAAAAATAGAGGAAAACAGTCAACTTTTGATACCATGTGAAGATGCAATTAATACATTGCATACCTTAGGAGATGTGTGAAACAAGTGTTTGATAAACCATTCAAAATATTCAAGTTCACCACCAACAATATAGCATATAGAAGATTTGTTGTTTAGCCTTCATAAAAAGGTTCTTGGGACTTCTCAAGTAGAGGAACATCATGAATATGATGGAGGTTGTCCTCATCCAATGGAGAAAATGTGCCTTGGATCAATCTATTTATCTCGTCTTCGTCATTCGTATCAATAACATCATCTTCATCCATAGGATCATTAAGAAATCGATTTTCAATATTATGATCTCCATGTTCCTCACCTTGTAAAGTATTATTTTTACTATTATGTGGAAAATAGCTCTATGCCAGTCGACATTTAGGGGGCATTGTATTTATATTTACAAACAATGTAATAAAATTAGTGTATAATATACAACACATATATTTAAAATGATAAAACATTTTTTGAATACATGATCAATACTATTACAATAAGTAATTTATGTAATGAATAACGTCTTACCAAGGGATGATATTCATGCCCCCCTTCATCACACCCCTTCTCCTTACATTGTTTTTCAGTTGTTGTTCTTAAAATTATTCTCGTCCATAAACCCCTGCAATCATTGCAAGGGAAATAACACTTTCCATCACCCTTTTCCTCCAATTCTGCCTCAAAACTCATCACACCTCTTATTATTATCTTCCCAAGTATATTTATTTGACATTCTAATAGGCTATAAGAACAAAACAAACTCATCAATATATAAGTAAATTGAATAGAGTATGTATGTATGTATGTATGTATGTGTATATATATATGTGTGTGTGTGTGTGTACATATATATATATACATACACACACACACACACACACACACACACACACACATATATATACATACATACATACATATTAAATAAGACAGGAAATTAAAGGACGTGACATGGAAAGTTAAAAATCTAATTATTAAATGTCCCTCTATGGTATTTAAATATAGTTCATGTATCTATCAAATTATAAGTGACAAATCTATATAAGCATTAGTATTGAGGAGAAAATGAATAGTCGACTCACTTTATGCATGACTCTACACATTAAAGGAGACAAAGAATTTAAAAATACTAACCTGGAAACCGAAGGAGATAAAAAATTCGATGTGTTAAACCAATATAGGACTCTTGAAATAATAGATCGAACAATCAACAGAAAAATTGTTGCAACTATAGAAAATAATTTGTTGAAATATGTCTTAATAACATGTATGTATAGATCAATTATCGTGGCGGTTCCATCAAAAATGCACAATGATCAAATTTCAACAATAACAAAAAGTCAATGATCATTACTGTGATGACCGTTGATGTTGTATGTGTCAAGTTTTCATTTCTACAATGAAAAACAACTCATATGTGTCACCATTTCCATGAACATTCTTCTCTATAGCAACAAAATATTATTTCCATAATTAGAGTGGCGATTATCGGGGGCCAGAATAATTTATTTTCAAAATTTTTATCTGTTTATCCACGAAAATTTTGATTTCAACTTATTCGCGAGAATATTTCGTGGAACTTTTGATCCATATGTACTAGTGTGTATGCATCAAATCAAGCTTAGTCAATCAATACATAGAATCAATTCCAAAAGAATAATTAAAACATCATATAACATAACTAAAATTCATGGCATTCATACACATTAGCCACTTATCTTATGAAAGTCCTCCAACTAGCTGCAAATGAACGATGTTTCTCCTAGTCATAGGCACTCTATCAAGCCATTTTTGTCTTTGACATATGCCACCCATAATATAGGTCTATTAGTCCACAAGGGGTGAATTATGCGTTATTTCTTCAACATAATCATGCCCAACCCAAAGGCACTAACTCAACCCAAAGGTTCATAAAACCCATTCACATATATTCCCACACCTGCACTCATTCCCCATCAACCTACACAACATAAGGGATGGAACCCCATTCTCTGCTCCATAATCCCTTAGGTTGTCTCCATCTCCTTTGATTGATCCAACACAGGATGGATAGGAAGTATTTATGTGAGGGTCCCAGGTAGTCCAATAGCAAGATATGCCTCTCTAATAGGGGCACCAATCCCAAATGCATAAGTTTATCAGGGTAAGATATCTCATTTTATCAGGGTTCATCCTCTGCTTTGAACATAGGCTTAATGACCAACTATCCTTCTTCCTCAATGGAAACATACATCCCCCTCCATTACATAATGACTGAATGAATCATTTTAAATGAATTCCTAACAAAATATATGCAAGGTTATGGCTTGACAAGTAGATTCCCTAGAAGTATCCACTTTCCCCATTTTAATATCACTAAGGATAACTAATCCCATAATTAATTTAAGTGACACAACAAGGTTAAGGAACTTTGGTTAAAAATATTAATGAAGGTTTAGGAAATTAACTAGAGCTATCAATGTTATACCTTCTCACTTGCTTGTGAAATCATATCCTCCCATATGTTGTTCAGGAGAATACAACCTTATAACCTAGGGTCTCTGGGGTTACCAACGTACTAAATAAACTTGCATACATTCAACCATTTAAGAATTTGACAAAGAAATATGGAGTAAATTAGGTGTACCTTGCTTATGACGGCCGATCCTAGGTTTCTTCTTCAATACAAATTGCTTCCACAACTTCTAGGGAATCTCCAACACCTGCAAAGAGCAATATATTTCATGCAATATCTTATATATTATATAGATGATCAATGAAACAATATTCTTGCAATGAAATAAAAGAGACAAATCAGAAATCATAATACATAAGAGTACAAAGAGACAAATTGGAAGAAATACTCTCTTTATTGATAAACAAGTGAGGTAAGATTACAACCAGTATCTGAAACAAGTGCTCCTCTGCTAGCCAAGGACATTGAGTTCTGTTGCTCCAAGATCTCTAAAGGCAATCCACCAACATAACTTTTCTCTAGAATTGAATGATGTTTAGCCTCAATCCCTACCCTCTATTTATACATGAGGAAAAAGAGAGGTTATGAAGGTTGAGATGGTTGGGGAAGTTGGGATAGTTATGATTAAGATCCCAACTGTCCTTGACTAAACTTGTTTATATTTTTTAACTTTGGATTAAGGCATTCATGACTATTAATACTAGAAAGTCGCACATGATACAGGACTTTCATAAGGGAAACCTGTGAATTCCAACCCTACTGGTGTATGCATGGGTTGCAATGTCAATTCTCGTGAATGATTCGCGGGTTGCAATTGAAATAGTTGTGAATTCACCCTAATGACCTTATAAATATAGGCTAGTAAGAGGATGATGTATCAAAGTTCATCCACATCTATAGTGTTTTGGCCACTTCTATCCATTTTTTCCTTTTGTGTACCGACATAATGAGTGTCGGTACTCAGACAGAGAAGTTCCATTTTATAGGCTAACAAATTCCCCCTAATGTGTGAGTTCAGAGGGAAGCAGTCGCCAAAATACATTACAAACTTTATTCCTAAAGAACTCAGTTACCAAGGCTACATGGAGGTACCTGAAACAATACATATCAAATTCATATACAAAATCATATTTGAGGATGCAATGTTCAATAAAGCGAAACACTAGCTCCTTACAATATTTGATTACATCATATGATACAGGTCGCAAGACCACGTATATTACAAAGGTGGATCAAAACCACAATATACAATGACGAGTCTTCAAAATCTAGAAGCAGTGTTGTTGAACATAACACAATATTGTGCAACTTAGGTTATAGAGGGCTTAACCTAAGGTATTCATCCAAATCCATAGTAACCAGTACAATTCCTACCATGCAAATAGATGAAGCTAAAGTCGAACATGGAAGGAACTCAACAGAATTTTAATGAATTAGTAGCGCTAACAACTGGAGAAAATGAATTCACAAAATGAGTGGTGAATCCTAAGGTACTATTATCGAAACTCTAGGTCTTCGTCTTCAGGCGAGGTTGATGAGAAACCATGATGTGATAAGGAAGGAAATAGATCCTTCAACAAGTCACGAGAGTAACTAGGAAATTGGATAAGGGAAGGTAGACAAAAGGGATACTCATAGATGATAATGATGGAAATAAAGATAATCAGATAAAGGTATTGATCCTTGAACAGTGAGCACGACACCGAGGTGACCCAAGGTAGCTTTTGACTTGCAGATATGACAACTAAACTTATATGGCATGTAGGAGACATGATTAGATTCCCCATATATAGAGGATAAGTGGAGGAGTAAAAAATCGAAGTAATAGCTCGGTTCGAAGTGTAAACTTAGACATGAGTATCGGATAGTTTACATAGTGCTTTGTTCAAGGATGAAACGCTTCCACTGTTTATAACCCAAAGAGAGTAATTCTTCCTTTCCTTTCTTGTTAATTTTAATGAGTCCAAGAAATTCAACTCGAGTCTTTCTTCATTTTTGACAAGCATGAAGAGGGGAGAGAATAATGCTTGATATGCAATGATTCATGGATTTTACAAGCCCGAACTAATAGATGCTCATTGGTGTTTTCATAGTTTTGAGAGTCTAAAAACTCCGAAGAAGACTCTAAGGGGGTTCAATGGGTAAAAATTTGAAATTTTTATTATAAATAGTTCAAAAACTCAAAATAGACATATTGTTGGCCCGGGAAAGGGGCATAAGAAGGAACTTCGTGCGCACAGCCAAGGAATATGTGTTGCATGCACAATAGAAGAAAAAGGAAGAGCACAAAGGATGAAAAGGGCCCGCCAAGGTAGAACGGAGAAGTGCGTGGAAAAGGAAAGGCAAGCGCAGACGTGCGCAAGCGAAAATAGATAAAAAGCGAAAGATACGAAATCCATATCATGGCAGTAGAAGATGACGTAAGCCTGTAGCTACACACGAATGAGAAGATATTTGTAAGTCAGGCCGATAGTGCCTCGTGTCAAGTCATGATCACCATAGCTATAACCAGAGGGGCAGTTGATGGTGATGGCTAACAGACTGTCGGGATGCAGTTGGCCCTGCGTGGCCATGTAAATTAGTATAAATAGGAAGGATGCAATAGTTAGAAGGTTGGTCAGTCTTGTTTTCTATTTTTGATTTTATTGATGTCACAGAGCAAGGTTCGTCGGTTGGTCTGTAAGGTTTTCATTGATCTTTGTTTAGTTTTCAATAGATTGTTAACCAGCGGTAATCCATGGGAGGGGGTGTTGATTATGTTGTAATGTCATAGCGATCAGAAGAGTAGACTCAAGAAGAGCATGGTAGCATTAGAGGGGTTGTTGAGCAATGGATCTGGCTGTAGTGGGCGCAGACCACTAGGAGTAGGAGTAGAGTAGAAGAGCGAACCAGAGAGCATGAGAACTATGAGTCTGAACTTAAAGACATATCTCAAGATTAGTCTGCATCCCATAGACTGCAAGGTGCTATATCCTTTCTCATGCCAAATGACTTAGAGAACCTTAGTGGTTTTTCCCAGATGGGTTTCCACGTTATTTCTTATGTCCAAATGAGTGATTGATCTGGTGAATGTTTATGTGATTGATTAATAGATGCTTTTCATATCATGTTAATTGTGGTTTGGTTTTTGTTAGTTTCTTACAATTGGTAAATGGATGAACAGATTGCCTTGCTGAATTGAACTTGTATAATTGTATATCATTCTTGATACTTTCTGTTATTAATCCCAACTTGAATCCTAAATCCGATTGATGCGAATTAGCTGCGCCGCACGAGTTTCACTAGCTGCGAAAGACAAAGGAAATTCAGGTCGTGTGCAATGACATATAGTTGTGCTCATTCATGTAGAACTGACTCTTCCATCCATCCACCCTGCTGCCTTCATTGAACTCCTTGGTTGCGAAGCAAGGGACTATACTTCCCTAAAAATCATGGAAACATGGTTCTAGTGGTTACCCATCTATGAGATATCTCGACTGAGACTGCGCCTACTTCGCAGTTGTTGTTGATGGGGCTTTCTCTATCGGGTCAATATCTCAAGTAGTTGTTGGATCGGCGAGCTACGCAGAACTGTTAGTTTTTCAACATTTAAGCTAGCATTATGATAAGATCTTTTCACTGAGAGAATAACAAGCACAGCAATCACATAAGCACATCACAAGATACAAGAAACACAAAGATTTTAGGAGGGGAAACCATAAATGGAGAAAACCCCTCAACTTCCTCTAAGATAGTATCACCACAAGATGTGATCCCAAAACAGTAAGATGACCTCCCAACACAACAGCAGCCTTCTGTCTTCTGTCAAGCCAAAGTATTTCCTTCTCCAAAGGTGCACCACACTTGAGAGAGAAAGTGATGTAATTCACAAGTGATAAATAGAGAGACTCTCACTCTTTATTTATATTCTTCCGTTGACTTGAAGTGCACTCAACCATGTAGGATTAACTTATAGTTAATTACTTGAGCCTACACCTTAATTAGTGTATAATAACCCAAGTGCCCCTAAACTGTGGGGACTTACCTAATGACTTGATATGACTTGTTTACATTATTAATCCTCCCGATCGGAACATCGGGGCATGACCACATGACTCAAATACATAATAGAAACATCCTGGAATAAACATCGGGTTACAATACATAAGATACATAGAAGAATACATTCCGAAGTTACATATACATCAACACTCCCTCTTAACTAGGAAGGTATTCTTTCGACATAATTTTTCAGCACTGGTCTTCTTCTCTGCATCAACTGGAACATCTTCATCTTTGAGTCATCTTCATCTTCAAGTCATCTTCGTCTTCAAGTCATCTGGGTCTGGATCATCTCTCTATCTAGATCATCATAAAATGGCATCACTGGATCTAGATCATCACTCGATCTGGATCAACATCACTAGACTAGATCTGGATCATTACTCGATCTGGATCACTACTGCTGGATCTGGATCATCACTCGATATGGATCTCTCAAATTCATCATAACTGGATCTAGATCATCACTCAATCTGGATCTCCACTGGTCATCATCATGTGTATACTATCTCGTCATCGGAAGTTCTACAGAGCCAACCCTTTTTCATGCTGGATGTACCATCTACTCAGAGCTAGTCCTTTTTCATACTAGATGAGTCTTCACAGAGCCATCCCTTTTTCATGCTGGATGTGGCATCCACACAGGGCTAGTCCTTTTTCATACTAGATGTGTCTTCTCAGAGCTAGTATTTTTTCATACT
>LPNX010793349.1:63904-115900 GCA_001517045.1 Pseudotsuga menziesii | reverse complement strand
CCTTTTCTGAAAACAGTGAAGGGAAACTCCCGGAACAGGAAGCCCTAATTTTCTGATTTCTTTTGCAGAAATGCCTGTTACTGTTTCTATGATATCTCCGACATTACTGATCCTCTGTGTCTGAAATTTATCACTGAGATAACCTCACATGTCCCTAATCCAACACCATATATTTCATCAGAATTGGTTTCATCATTTGGGATTTATGATCCTTTTCCCAAGGTGACCTGTTACTGGACTGTTCAGAACAGTGAAGTTGTACGGCATGCCACGTGTCACTGGTTCATCTTTTGAGTCTGACCTTCAGAGAACAGAAAGTAAAGTACGTGAGATTTCTAGAAAATATTCAGGAATTCCATTTGGACCTCTTTATCCCAAGATATTGCAGATCTCCCCAGGTGTCCTGTTTATGGATGATTTCAGGAAGAGGATGGAACCCTAACTTGGAGAGATCATATCTCCCAGAATATAGTGAATCCGAGGCTGAACTTTGGACACAGTGTTAATTAGGATTTTATATTCGGTCCCTAAAATTTTCAGCTTCTGAGACTTCTCCAATCTCGGAATATAGGGACTGTACCAAAACTTAGCAGTTTTAGTATTTAGGGTTTCTCCTAGCTCAGGGTCAAACTAGGGTTTGACTTTCCCGGAGTTTCACCCAACCAAATTTATTGATCCAGGTCTCTAAATTTCGGTTTTGATGAGGATAAAAATCCTATGCTAGTCTCACTCAAAAATTCCTCTTCTGTAGAAAGCCCTAATTTCCACATCGAAACTGAAAATGCTTGAAATTGAATTCCGCATCGACAAAAAGATGAACCCTTCAATGGAGAGTCATCCTAGCATACTTGTGCTGAAAATATGTGGAGGAAGATCCACAAAAATAGGAAGCCCTAGTTCCTGTAGCTGCACAATGTCTTCTTCTCAGGTTAGATCTGATACCATGTTAGTTTTTCAACATTTAAGCTAGCATTATGATAAGATCTTTTCACTGAGAGAATAACAAGCACAGCAGTCACATAAGCACATCACAAGAGACAAGAAACAAAAAGATTTTAGGAGGGGAAACCATAAATGGATAAAACCCCTCAACTTCCTCTAAGATAGTATCACCACAAGATGTGATCCCAAAACAGTAAGATGACCTCCCAACACAACAGCAGCCTTCTGTCTTCTGTCAAGCCAAAGTATTTCCTTCTCCAAAGGTGCACCACACTTGAGAGAGCAAATGATGTAATTCACAAGTGATAAATAGAGAGACTCTCACTCTCTATTTATATTCTTCCGTTGACTTGAAGTGCACTCAACCATGTAGGCTTAACTTATAATTAATTACTTGAGCCTACACCTTAATTAGTGTATAATAACCCAAGTGCCCCTAAACTGTGGGGACTTACCTAATGACTTCATATGACTTGTTTACATTATTAATCCTCCCGATCGGAACATCGGGGCATGACCACATGACTCAAATACATAATAGAAACATCCCGGAATAAACATCGGGTTACAATACATAAGATACATAGAAGAATACATTCCGAAGTTACATATACATCAACAAGAACCTGGGTTGTGTAAGTGGGGAAAAGTGGCCAACAAATGGTTCCATTGTTGGGACCTTTGATTAAATCGGGGAGATGGTGTGGCACCCAACGAAGGAGGAGATAGAAGACTAGATGGATGCTAAAACACTAGCGTTTGTTCCAGAAGAAAGTGCAGGAACATGGTTTAGTGCATAAAGATGGTTAGATAATTATATATACTCTAATATTCATGAGATCTTCTTTGTTGAGTTCCCTGTTCTACTGCATGAATGATTGGTAGGATTGGCATCTAGATAGACCAACTATTATACAAGGGAGATTACCGAGTGCAGCGACCAATTAGTTCAAGAGGTAACTAGTGTAAGTAACGATGTCTCAAGAGCTGTGGATTTTTGGGTTGATATTATATTGAAAGGGTATATTACTGAGTTTTCAATAGATACCATAACTTCATATAGTGAAGCTAAATGATATTTCTTCCAAGGACCACAAAGGAGATACTTATTGAGCATAATTACATGGATAAAACTACTTGCTTATGAGAAGGGTCTTTTGCACCTGGATAGTTGAACCGTGTGTCTAGGAAGGGGCTATGTCGCTAACAAGAAGGTAAGAACATGTGGAGGATTATGTGGAGATGTTCCCCAGAAGAACAGAACCTGAACTCGAGGTTGGAGTCCTAAGGAGTGGGAGAAGATTCAGATCAAGAAAGAGAAGGAAAATCAAAAGGGGCTGATGGAATCCTAGTTTGTTTGAAGGAAGCGAACACGAACTTCGGTCGTGCGAAGATGAAGGGTCTTGCGACGAAGAGGAGGACTACAACCCAATCTCGGAAGGACTTGAAGATCTGGATAGCTCTGATGAGACTTTAGGGTCCAAGAACAATTATATAACACCATCTATATTTCCTGACATGATATCTACAGTCTCATCCCCTGAAAAGACCTTTAACTCAGACAACACTAGTCCTGAAACTAGTGCACCAGATGGTACAACTCAGTTGAACCCTGCCCCAGAGAACCTGAACGCCAACCCAATGGCTGCAATAGACGTCCGGTTACCTAAATTTAATGGAAATGGAATGGAAGACCTTGAACAACATTGGTTCCTATGTGAAGCTGTGTGGATAGTACGTTTGTTCCATGGTACTGACGTCAAGAAACCACAGATGATTACAACCTTAGGGGGTTGCGCCCTAGATTGGTTCATGAAATTTTGTATCGTCCCAACCGGAACACCATAGAAGACCCTTGAGGAAATCCGAGCTGCAATGATCTCAGAGTTCAGAAAACCTAAATCAGGGAAGGGGTGGTGGAAACTTTAGAGGACAGGGTGGTGGAGGAGGATTTGGTAGGAGGAGAGGTCCAATGATATGTTATAATTGTGGACAGGTAGGTCACTTTCCAGAGATTGTTTAGATCCTACAAGGACATGCTCATATTGTAAATGGAAGGACCATAATGTTGAACAATTCCCTCAGCTAATCGCAAAGTGGCAAGAAAGAACTGTTTCCACACCCAACCCCCCACCAAACTCAAACCCCAATGCAAATGTGAATGTTTAGATGATCATGGATGGACCATGAGACCTGAACATTGCTGCCATAACAAGATGAGGTGTGATGACTAGAGCAGAGCAAGAGAACCCACAAGAACAAACGCAGCCAGAAGTGAGGCCGACAGTGCAGAAAAAAGAATCACTGACCGGTCCAAAGCATAAAAGACGTATCCTGGGATGTGCAATCAGAATTCATAAGCCATAATGTACCATCAACTTCAACAGAAGTCAAGAACATGTCAGAACAATTCCAACACTTGTTACAGAAGAAAGCTTCAACCGAATTTAGTAAGCTAAGGCCTCTTCTATCAAGTTGTTTGATGCTAATCCAAGATAAATATGGTATTGTAGAGCTACAAGCAATAATAAATGAGATCCCTATAATACCACATATTGAGAAGAAGGTTAACCAAGTGCGACAAAAATGTAATACTGGCCGCAAATTGAGAATGAATGCACAGATAGGTGATTATGACATGGACTATATCATTTTATATCTAGGGTCGAATGTCAATATTCTAATATGCCAAACTTGGGAAAGCATGGGTAAGCCACACTTGGACTGGTCTCCTATCCAGCTGTGTCTTTCCAATCAGGTGAAGGTACTACCCATTGGACGATTGAGCAATGTCATCCTTAATGTTGAAGGATTGCGCACATATGCAAATTTTGAGGTCATCAACATTGTAGATGATACAAATCCTTACCCTGCACTACTAGGGATAGATTGGGCTATAGACAATCAAAAAATTATAAATTTCAAGAAAAGGATCCTCTCGTTTGAAGATGAGGAAATGAGAGTAGTATCGCCTATTGATCCTTTTGAGGGGCAAAGATATGTTGAACCTGTTTATAATGAGGGGCAGTTTGACTATCCTGATCAAATATACAATGTTACATCTATGCACAAAGATCATATCAGTTCGGTGGCAGATGGGAACCTAAGCTGGAAGTGCATGAGTTCATGTACGCCTGATTCAAGAGAGGCTTTAGGGAATTGGAAAAATAGGTTACATGAAGTCTCCATAAGAAGGTGTGCAAGAGTCACAACGTCTGTGCAATAGGTGGAGACTGAGTCAAGGGAATTACCCACCTATGAGAGTTTCACCTACACTTTGGATATAGCACCCAACACCTGCGATAACTCTGAGCAGATGCGACAAGGGACCCAGTAGGTCGCTCATACAGTTCTAAAGGCTGAAAAACACCCTATAATTCATAGCACAATCCAGCAAAACAGGGAGGGTATAGTCAAGAATATCAATGATGCTAATGCTCACCAACATAGTGCAGCTACTCAACAAAAAAAGCTACCCAGGGACACAGAATATAGCCCGAATAAATCCAGTGGGCCAAAAAAAGTGGCACTAAGTAAAGATCGTAGAGTAATACAAAAGCACCTGTAGGATGAAGCAATTGTACAAATCACATATCTCCTGAAGGAATATCAGACCCTCTTCCCTCTAAACGGCACAGGAAGAAAAGGAATGTTCGAAGACTTAGAGAGGATGAAGATACCTTTGTGATTAAAGACTAAACCAACTCAACAACAGTTGTTGGCATGACATTGTCAATATATTAGGGTGAAGCCATCTACAGAAGGAAGACTTATCCTACACTATGACAGCAAAGCCTTCACACACCCACACAACCTAAAGGAAACTTGTCCACAACCATATACCATTGCACCAACTATGGGTATGGGCACAGTGCCACTTCAGAAAATTCGATCGTACCCACGTCGCGAGTTCGGTAAACGACAGCTTCCTGAAACTATTCTATTGCACGATTGCGACAGAACCAATAGAAAGCATGAGAAATAAACTGCCCATTGGTCACATCAGCACATATACCCAAGCAGGAGACCAAAAGTGTACAAGCAGCAAGACAGCTAGGCACAAAAGAATGCAAAAAGTAGGAATGACAGGCTGGCTAGCATTAACCAGTGGATCCATGCCAAAATATTTGTACGATTGGGTCACTTGTGTGGCATTAAATCAACCCAGTACGAGAAGCAAGGTGGCGTACTATTAGCTCTCATCAACTATATTAGCACTAATTGCCATTACTAGTCTGACAAGTACATCCTGAAAGGTCAGCTACAAAAATTAATGGAGAAAGCATCGAAAAAGGCAATCTGAGAGCGTGATTAGACATTAAACTACTGTCAAATAAATGATCAAAAGACATTGTCTGATATCTCAAGATTCATTTCTCCATCAAGACAGTTTTCTGTTACATCTTGAGAGCACCAGAGCCGAGCTATTGTAGACCTGCATCCTATCACCTATTTTCCATCCCATTCAATCCCATGGTAATTAACATTCGCAATGATATTGAGGCTTCAAATGCCACTGTCATCTCTGGTTTCCCAATTAATGAGGAAGTCGAAAGAAAGTCTGCCATAAGCCCACAGCTACAGCAGTCACTAGAGACCGACGCAATGGCAAGAACAAGGAAGCCACGAACAATTGCGACCCCTAGTTCATGTCTTGTACCGAACCCAGTCCAAGAAATACCAGTTATTCTAGGTGAGTCCTCTGCATGACCACAGTCGCGACAAAAGAAACGTAAAGTTCTAGACACCCCAGGCGAGAAAGGAAAGATGCCTGTTTCTGACCTGGGAACTGATGATGAAGATGAAGAACTGCCACCGTAGGCAGATCCACAAAGAGAACATGCTGACCCGAACTTTCCAGCTTACATTAGACCAAGAAGACTTGGTATAGTGCATGCAGATCTCTCGGCGAAATCGGTGAACACTTTGATTGCACCAAGGATCCCTATCGACATACCTTTACTGAAGGAAATCCTCCCAACATTAGCTATGTTGAAAATCCAGGGCTACGACACTTGGAAGCAAGAGGGATTGCAGATAATAGAATGCATGGAGATAATACAGACTACTGACCTTGCTATCAAGATAATCAAACCACAGAAGTGGGATAAGGGACTAGCCACTTTAGGTCTAACAAACATGTTGTTCATGCCTCATTTTGGCCATAGTGTATAGTCCAGTATGTATGTAAAGTAATTACTAGTCTGCGTTCATAGAGGATACTTATGGTTGGATCAACCATACCCAATTACTACTGAACTAATAGCAAGAATTACAGGACTCCTAAGTGAAGGAAAAGACCGTCTACCTTACCTCGCTAAGCATCATACTCAGGACATTAATCAGAAGCACAAACTTTAGTGCGCAGGGCGGGGATACTTAATTGGGCCCATCCAGGACAAAAGTGTCTAGGTTGCTGCAAAAATATTATCCTGTAAAATATTTCATAAAGTGGTACCGACGCAATGTTCCGCAGGGGTAATAGAAATTGCAGATTTATGTGCACGGGAACAAGAATTCAACTAGTCATGGTACTTGTTCAACGCCCTGCTCAACAATGTGATGCTGGTGCAACAAAAGGAAGGGCATAAATTCTACTATTCCTGACTTCTAATTTTGATTTCCTTCACTGTCTGGGCTGACCCCCCAGACTATGTACATATGATTGTCTTGGTATCCTGTTTGGGGGGGAAATATTAGAATCTATGGGAATACAAGACCGACAATAAGCACCAGCAATATATCAATGTGGTATTCTTCTTGCACGCAGAGGCACTATGACAGTTTGTTCGGGATCCACACCACAATTATGCAAAGGTATGCTTCTTTCATCAAATTTGAAGCTAATATGCATAATATAAATTTGTTGCCTATAAAAGGTCCACCCTAGCAAATACATCAAGCCAGATTTGTAGTAACTGATGATGATGTGGACATAATTGTCAAGCTATGGCTGGAGGAATGGCACGGCCCACTTGCAGAACCACTTCCTGAAGAGAAGAATGTAGAAGAACCACCAATTCACCAAGTTCATGGTGAAGAGTAAGAAGGTCATGATACCAAAGGGGGCCCATCGCAAGAAAACTTGGAATATGATGATGATACAGAGGACTCATACCACCATCCTTCTATGCAGTTGCATGCTAAAGAGAAAATGCAAACCCATGTACAACCCGAGGAAGGCCAATCGTCGTAGAAGAAGCAAAAGGCAAACAAAACAGCAAACACCACTACCTTAACAGAGGATGAGTTGCAAGAACTTTCCAGCACTATGGAGAAAGTTGCACAAGATAACCTTGGTTGTATAAGGGCCCATCAAGAGAGCATCACTGCCCAAGTCCAGACCCACCTCAATCAGTTAACAATAGCTATCAATGAGGTCAAGCACATGGTGGGCACCAAAGCATATCGCATTGATCCTAACATTCCACTACTCACACCACCGTGGGAACCAAAAATCAAGGTACTCATTTAGACTCAAGCACTTAACGTGAAGGAAGACACAACCGTAGATACTGATAATAGCACCACCGAGATAGAATTCTCCAAGTTGCTCTTGGACAAAATCCATGTCATCCAGCAGGTAGCTGCAGTAGAACTTTGATTAAGGAAAAATGATGTTGCTCATCAGGAAGCAAAGCAGAATTAGAAGGCCAAACTACGCAAGACCCTCTTGCAAGGAAAGGAGTAGGAACTGCAAGAGCGCACCAACTCCTTGGCCAAGAAGGAGTAGGAAATCTTAGCCCGTGAGCAAAGTCATGTCACATTGGTGGATTCCATTAAGAATGTCGTCGTAGCATTCCTGCCAGAGGTTGGGTAGGTTGATGAAGACTCCTTGGCTAAAGTGGCTATGCTTTTGAAGATCGCGCAAGATATTCAGCACCAAGTAGAATATATACAAGCCTGATAGATACCAAGCACACCCCCAGAGGTGCTGGCAAAAAGAAAAACAGCAATGTCTGAAGCTGCTACCAAAATTAGACATAGAGAAGCAATCTGCGTGAAGGCCACAGACAATGTTGTGACCATTTGGGAAACATTGCTTGAGGATGGCACAACTAAGAAAATAAGGCAGTGCATTTGCAAGACAGATGAGCGCATCACTGCTGTGAAGGCGGACATGTGGAAACTACCCCTCCAGCAAAAGGTCATTAAGCATGCAGATATCAAAAGTCTCCAACATGAAGTCTAGACCCTTCGTGAGCAGGAGAAGGCTAGGGAATCCCAGGTCAAGGAATTCCAGTTAGAGGAAGAAAATCTCACAGACCATATTTAGTCGGTCCAACAAAAGCTTCAAGGCATATTGCAATCGATAGAGAAAGACTCGTTGGATCATGTACAGTTCGACCAGGTGGAGAAATTGGCCATGCAAGTAGAGGACATTGCAGTGGAAGTTGCGAAGATGGAATCCATGGTGCAGGAATTCCAAGGTAAGGTTTGTGCTACTACACAAACAGACCCGGAACCAACAAGTTCGCAATAATGTACACAAATGCGACCAAGGCACCTGGCTAAAAAAAATGTGTTTGAATTTTGGAGGCAACCATAGCACCGCGCATGCATAGTCGACCAATAGAACTTAAGGAAAAATTTGTGCATATATGATGAGACACATTACAACCACCGCCAAAACTAGTTTTGAAGCAAGCCATGGCAAATCTGAGATAGTTGGCATGTGCTGACAGACTGTTAAATGCATCAAGATTCCACGGATATTTGGCGCTTGGACCAGGACAGCACTACAACAGGATCAAGTGTGGAGAACTTGGTCACCATGACCGTCCAGCCCATCTTCACATGCGCATCGCTGTCATTACCCAAAAGTGGCGATGCCGGTAATCATAGCATTTCTAAGAAGGAAATCTAGTACACAAGGTGAGCATCTTGTCCTCATAATGCCACTGGATAATCCTGCACGAAAGAAGACCCGATTCTCTCCCTATAAGATCAGGGTTCACTTGCACTAACCATACATCACTGTGTTATGCTGCTCACTCACCAGTTACAGTTACAAATGAATTAGAGAGTCTCCTTCAAAGCAAACTTGAGGGCTAAAGTTGTTGCTGCATCTTTCAGTATGTTGGGTGTATCCAGATACAGCAAGAAGAAAGATGGTGATAGTCACCCACTGGCTTCAACCCATTGACAAGACTTCGGCAAAGTCATCCTTGCCTATTAGTAGACCAATAGAATAGTGGCCCTGTCGGTGGCACCAGAGTGGGCTCCTATAGGGACCAGAGACCCAGCCCATTTTGGCAAGCTCTGTGGGAACTAGCCCACAGTCTCTGCAGTCTTTCACAAATTTTGCAGGCTTGGAAGATGGCCACGGCATCGACCTCTTTAGGTGGGATCTCTGGCTCATATTAGGTTGTGCAAGGTCCAATGGGAAAGAGTCGTCTTGAACTCTGTGCTGCTCAAGTGAAATTTGTCAAAGTTTGGCAAAACCCTCACCTCCACCACCCAGGATAGCAAGACTTGTCCATTTTTCAATATGGACAAGTCTTCAAAGTTCATATATATGGAAAAGAGGGTGGTGAAGACAGCACTGTAGAAGAGAGAAACTCGAGGAAGTGCAGCAAGAGAACAAGCCACAGTGACACGCATCAACTGCACATAAACTCCCTAGAGCATGAGAATGGCAGAAGGACCAAGGCCACATGTATTGCTATGCTGAAATGGGACACTAAGCACCCTTGGTGAAATTGGAGGTGGACTATGACAAGATTATGAGAGAGTCCCAGAGAAAAGACAGCATTCCTCTTCGCAGGGATCTTAGTCTCAACAAGAAGCGCATAATCTTACCTTGTCGGCTCAAGCAAACTCTGAAATTGAATCCTCCATTAACCATCCTCTCAAATGGTGCTGCAAAACAAGCCATGTCAGTGTCCTTATCTCTGCTGTAGTAAAGATAGCGATTTATAGACATATTTGGAGAGTTAGGATATAACTATCGGTGTCATGATGATAAGGACGATGCCAGGATTGAAGATAAAGGTAAAAGGCCCTGCAGTTCAGTGAAATGGAAGGGCCTTGACACAGGTTCTAGTAGCAGTTAACCTTCTATGATTGATTCTATGGATTTACTTCAAGTGATTCCAAATGTGAAGAGGGGCTAGATTAAAGATAGTAGGAGGTGAGAAACACAAGAACCTGTCACAAATTTTCCNAAACTGAGCAAGGAGCGGACTACGCAAGTTAAGATGCAGCCCGCAAAAAAAAAAAAAAAACTATCTATATTTTGTTCCCAATAGATACCGTGCAGATCGGGCCGCTCATATGTCCCTTTATTAGTGGCTCGAGATGAGCCACAAGTGAGTTTTGGGGGCCTGTTGGCCTAGGAAAGGGGCATAAGAAGGAACTTTGCATGCGTAGCCAAGGAAAATGCACCACACACGTGATAGAAGCAAAGGAAGAATGAAAAAGATGAAAAGGGCCCGCTAAGGCAGAATGGAAAAGTGCGCGACAAAGGAAAGGAAAGTGTGGATGTGTGCAAGGGGAAAACGGCCAGAAAGAGACAGATACGGAATCTAGATCATGGTTGTAGAAGATGGCGTAAGCCTGCAGCTACACATGTATGAGAAGATATTTGTAAGTCAGGCCGATAGTGCCTTATGTCAATTCATGATCACCACAGCTGTAACTAGAGGGGCAGCTGATGGTGATGGCTAACAGACTATCAGGATGTAGTTGTCCCTATGTGGCCATGTAAATTAGTATAAATAGGAAGGATGCAATGGTTAGAAGATTGGTCAATCTTGTTTTCTTCTTTTGAGTTTATTGATGTCGTAGAGAAAGGTTCGTCAGTTGGTCTATAAGGTTTTCATTGATCTTTGTTTAGTTTTCAGTATATTGTTATCCAGCGGTAATCCATGGAAGGGGATGCCAATTATGTTGTAATTTCATAGCGATCAGAAGAGGAGTAGACTCAGGAAGAGTATGGTAGCATTAGAGGGGTTATTGAGCTGTGGATCTGGCTGCAGTGGGAGCAGACCGCTAGGAGTAGGAGTAGAGTACAACAACAAACCAGAGAGCATGAGAACTGTGAGTCTGAACTTGAATACATATCTCAAGATCAGTATGCATCCCACAGACTGCAAGGTGCTATATCATTTCTCATTCCAGATGAAGAGCACCTTGGTGGTTTTTCCTAGATGGGTTTCCACGTTATTTCTTATGTCCAAATGAGTGATTGATGTGGTGAATGTTTATGTGATTGATTAATAGTTGCTTTCCATATCGTGTTAATTGTGGTTCGGTTTCTGTTAGTTTCTTTAAATTGGTAAATGGATGAACAGATTGCCTTGTTGAATTGAACTTGTATAATTGTATATCATTCTGGATACTTTCTGTTATGAATCCCAACTTGAGTCCTAAAGCCGATTGATGTGAGTCAGTTGCGCCGCATGAGTTGCACCAGCTATGAAGGACAAAGGAAATTCACGTTGCACGTGATGACATACAGTTGTGCTAAAAGCACAGTCGTGCATACTACATGACCTATAAAAACTCAAAAACACACCCATAAGACAGCATTTTGATGGATTCTAATGGTTTGGTATGTGCATTGGGAAGGCACAAAATAGTATTAGAGTGGAGGGAGAGGGAACATGAAGATATGGATCAAGAAGCAATGCAGGATTCCCCAACCTTGCAATCATTACAATGAAGTGGCTTGCTAAAATTCTATTGTACAACCAATATGAGAGCACAAGTCTTTCTATTGGAAACTCTAGTAGACTATTGGGACTATGAGCTCGGTATTTTTGACCTCCAGGGAGAGACTTTGGAACTTACAATACATGACATTTATTTCATCACAGGACTTTCTCACAGAGGCATACCTGTAAACCTTGAGGGCACTGGAAGGGGTGGTGACCCTATGGGAGTACAAGATTAGATTGATACATACTGCCTACCTGGTACACAGAAATCGTGGGCATGCGTCCCAATCTCAAAGACAAATAGCTTCCCAATGAAAGTGATGGTAAGCATTGTAGCTAGGGTTGTTGCTTCTTTTGATTTACACTAGTCCACATAGACCCACATGTGGGTTACAGTGGAATGTATACGAGGCATGCTATTTGAATGGTGTTCGGCATTGATCTCGATCATGAAAAAAAACTTTATGATTGCAAGAGGGGCCAAAGAAATAACTTTGGCTATGCTAGCATCTTTGTAGTGTTCTTCTTCGAGAGGGTTCCTGCCCTCAGCCCTGCAGTACCATTACCACTGCTCTCATCGAGTCAGCCTAGACTTACGAGATGGTGAGACATGTTTATCCATCAAGGTGGTGGAGGCAAGGTCCAAAGTGGTTATGATGATGATTTATATCCCTAATGGGAAATATAGGTTCCTTCTCTCGATCAATTTCCATATGCTGCATTAGATTTACGAGGATACCCTGAACTTTTCCTCCCTCAAGGGGAGGCCTAGGGAGAGATAGGTAAGTTTTTCTTTTTTATATTATTTGATTTTTATGAGTTTTTATTCATAAAATTATATATACATATGTATAATATCTTGAACCTTTTTTATGTTTTACATGCAGATGTTGGACCAATGCACCCTGATGGGCATCTCAGTACATATTTCTTGTCCGTACAAGGTGGGGATGACAATTTACTACATGTCATTGAGGGTAAGCTGGCTAGGATTACCTAGGATGTCCCTACACTGTAGATAGGCCAGATCCCTATGATCATGTAGGAGTATGTTGTTGGGATTTCGACGACCTGGCTACACCTTCTCAAAAGGGTGGCTAGGGTCGTTCTTCATTATAGGGAGACTGTAGAGGCAACCGCAGCTGAGGAGACTAAGGAGCAGGTCTAGACTTAGGAATATATGGATGATGATCCCATTTTTTGTATATTGATACACCTATGACAGGATCTACGAATCAAAAACTCATTATATCTATGGACATATTTTACACACACACACACATATATATATATACTTCTGCTTATGTGCATGCATCTCAAATGTGTCTGTTAAATTTATTTTACAATATGAGTGTTGAGTGCACATCCAATATGTAATTCGTAAATGCATCAGTAATTCTATTTTCATTTCTTGAAATGTGATTGAATGAAATATACTCAAAGTTTCTTTCAAATAATCTAACACATAAAAATTGATGTAGTAAGTTAGGGTTTTGCACCTGATAATCACCATTGAGTTGGGAAACTACCAATTGAGAGACAAGTATGACTTCCAGATAGGTAATGCCATGTAGTCTAGCATCCTATAAAAACTCAATAACCACATTGTACTCAATCACATTATTAGTCGCATGACCCAAGCAAGCGCCACCAGAGGCAACCAGTTGTCCTGTGGGTGAAAATATAACCCATGCAGCTGAAGCCAAATTACCAGTATGGTGGCTAGCACCATCTGTAAAAGCTACAAAACAATCAAATGACATATGAAATAGCCAACAGACTTGATAAGAAACACTAACCATCTAATGACCTATTGTACATAAAAATACATACAAGAAAAAGTACCATGCCTAGGCATAGTACTTCTTCAGGTAGATCCCATTTCTAGGCTCTAGAAACTTATTTCCATCATAATCATTTAATTTAGAAGCTCCCTTTTTCAAAACCTTCGAGACCACATAGGGACCTAACCACATTGACTTAAATTTTCCTACCCCCAGGGGTTCTTTTCCTTCATTCCAGAGCAAAACAAGTTCTCCCTCAGAGAAAACTCTTGGTTTGATGGCTTTATCATATTGTTTATTGACCCTATTCTTGTAAGCTCTGTTTACACTTAACGCATCTCTGTATTGTTCATCTAGATGTTCTAAGTGAAGAAAACGTTCTTATAGATCCATAGTATCGGGAAGCACATGAAGAGTTATTTTAAGGGATAGAATCTCGCACTCAACCGACGTGACTGCCTCCACTCCGTGAACGAGTTGGAATGGTGAAAAACCAGTAGCAGTCTTAACATTAGTCTGGTATGCCCAAAGTGTAGGGTACAACATAATGTGCCAATTTGACCGACTCGCGTTAATGGAGCGCTTTAGAATGGTTTTCAAGGTTCTGTTTACTGCCTCTACTTTTCCATTCACTTGAGGGTAAAAGGAAGATGAATGATCTTTCCTAAACCCTAGCATGGTGGTTAACTCGATCATCATGTTGTTCTGAAATGACTTCCATGGTCAGTGTCAATATGCTTTGGTATACCAAAACAAGCAATGATTTGGTTGAATACAAAGTAAGATTCAGTTTCACCATCAACTTTGAAGGTACGCATTACCTCTTCCCACTTTGTGAAGTAGTTTACAATGAAAATGATATATTTGTGCCCCCCAATAGACACTGGATTGCACGTCATGTAATCTACCCCCCACTTGGTAAAGGGCCCCACCACGATGACGGGAAACAAAGGAGCAGGATGTGACTATATATTTCTGGTATAAAGATGACAAGGATGACAATGCTTTACAACTTCCACATAATCTTTGAATATAGTGGGCCAGAAATAGAAAGCACGTAGAATCTTATGGGCCATTACTAACCCAAATAAATGACCCCCATACGCTCCGCTATGGGAATCATTCAGGACAAGCTATGCCTCCTCATGAGTGATGCATCGACACAAAATAGAATCTAAAGTCTCTTCGATATAAGGTGTCATCGATGATCAGGTATTTTTTAGTATTGACTCGTAACTTGCATCGATCTTCCTGTGAGAAGGACACATGACACTTCAGAGTCTGGATATATACTAAAATATATACATACCAAGGATTAGTTGTTGAAATCAAAAAGATATACTCATATGGGAATGAGTCTTCTTCTACCACTATGGTCTCTTCTGTAGGGAATTCCGCAATCAGTTCCATGAAAACCAAGGACTTTTTTGACTTAGCATATTGAAAATCCAAGTCAAACTCTTGAAGAATGACTATCCAAATATTAAATTTTCCCCCGATTATATGTGAGGATTAAACATACTGGAAAGGATTCACATCTTCCACCACTACAGTGGTCCTCAGTAAGATATAGTGTATGATTCTTTGAACAACATAAACAACCGCCAAAGCCAACTTCTTGATGTGAGAATACTTAAGTTCAGGGATAACTAATGCATGACTGAGATAATAGACAACATGCTCTTGGAGCTTATCATCCTCCTGAACTAAACATAGTCCTATGGTCGACTCCAACACAGCTAGATACAATATAAAATCTCTATTGTAATCTAGTGGACGTAGTAAAGGAGCCGACAACAAAGCCTTCTTTAATTCCTTGAATGTGAGTTGTGTGGTTTCATCCCATAGGAATGGGGTGTCCTGCTTAAGCAAGTGCATGAAACCCTTATTTATATTGGCATAATCGACTATGAAACGTTGAAGGAAATTGGATTTCCCTTGTAGCCTCTAAAGTTTCCTGATGGAACGAGGAGTAGAAAGATTTACAATAGCCTCGACTTTCAAAGGATCCACCTATATTCCTCTGTTTGACACAATAAACCCTAGTAACCTTTCTGCCTCGATGCAGAAAACACACTTCTGGGGATTCAAGCATATCTTATAATGTCTACATCGTTCAAATATCATACAAAGATGATCTAGATGTTCCTTCCTCTTACGAGAATGGGCAGGCAAATCATCCAAGTAAGGTTCGATAATATTCTTGATATTGTGGAAGGAAAAATTCATTGCCTGCTGAAAGGTATCTCTGACATTTTTCAAACCGAAGGGAATTTTCTTGTATGTGAAGGTCCCCCAAGGATAGATCAAGGTTGTTTTATGTTGGTTTTCTGGCTTAATTTGAATTTGATTATACCCAGAAAATCCATCCATAAATGAGAATACCTCGCTACTCGCACAACATCAATAAGGTGATCAATGAAGGGCATGGGGTAGTTGTCCTTAGGACATGCTTTATTTAAGTCACATAAATCAATACACACATGTATGGTCCCTTGTTCTTTATCAACGAGAATGGTATTGGATACCATTCCGTCATATCAATTGGGTAAATGAACCCTGCTTTCAACAGTTTCTCCACTTCAACCTCAAAGGTTGCCACTTTCTGCAGATTGACAAGTCGAAGTTTTTTCGAACATGTTTAGCATCAGGGTAAGTGTAGATTTCATGTTCAATGATAGATGGATCTATGCCTGGAATCGCCTCATATGACCAAGAAAAGACGTAGCAGAATTCCTTGAAAAAGGAAGTGTATATGGAAAATCCATTCGGAGAGCAGTTTTCACCTGATGTTGGGGTTTACAAAGAAGTTGATTGGAATGGTAGCAGAGATATTTTCCATATTCCCCTTAGCAAAAATTCCCTCGTTTGGTAAAGGATTAACCGGTGAATCAACACCCTATGTCAGTCTCACATGGAACTCTTGATTCTCAATTATGCTCGACTCTGGAAGAAAGAAGGACTTATGGTGATTCTCATATCTTCCAAAATGGCTTCGTCAGAAGGAAAAACCATGTCTAAGCAATCATATGAATACAAAGAGTTCTCTACCTAGGAGGGCAGATAAGATTCATCTAACTCCTCTGAGACTATAGAAGGAGTCATGATGGAATCAATAGTGACATTAAAAATAGCTTGATAAGCCACTTCCATTGCAGATAATGGCACTTGAGGCTCATAACAGGAAGGAAGGACCCAAGGATCATTTCTATCGACAACTGTCATGATAGACTTCCCTACAGTTGTAGAACCTAAGTAGTTAATAGGAGCTGGGATATCAAATGTTCCCATCAGAGATGCACACATTCCAACCCCCAAGCTCTCATTGGCCATTTTGGTCAACTGTAACCAACTTCCCTTCATGTGGAAACACTACAACTTATAGAACGACTAAGGATATCACATACATAGCGTAAGTCCAACTTCTCCCAAATATCAAGTTATAATCCAATGGGGCATCGATCACTTCCACCTCAACATCCACTTCTTTCCCTGCCAAATTTATTTCGAAAGCTGGTAGGATGTCATGCAGATGGAAAGACCTTCCGTTGAAATCAATAAGTAGAGTGTTCGATGGAAATAACTCTAGGGATCCTAAGGTTTTGGTATCCACTACTATCAAAATCTAAAAGGGGGGGTTTGTGTTATGTTTGAAAGATACAAGAGATCATTCAAGTGGACTTCTCATATTTCTAGTTTTTTATATTTAGGTGCAACTGGTGGGACACATTCGATAGGAATAATGTAAAGGAAGATTGTGATAGTGGGATGATATCTATCAACTCTAGAAGGATGTGGGATCAAACTAAGTAGCATTATGTTTTCCATAAACATTGCAACCAATTCTTTTTTTAATCGAATGTGTTGGATAGGGATTGGTGGTTAATATTAAGACATCAACCTAGTTTTAAACATATTTTTAGGAACAACAATGTTATCATGACAAGCAAGGAAGCTAATGAGGGTTATGGAAATAGAGAGTGATATGTACATGTTTTATTTCATGATTTAAAGTTTTGATGTGTCATTTTACTAATGTTATCTTTAAAATTTATTTAATTATATTGTTAATTTTTCTTTTTATGGCGGTGTTAATGGAAAGTTGATTACCATATGTTTTTTAACAATTTGAGTTGGTAAAAATCAATCTGATGATGCAGAATGTGTTTTTCTATCAAGATATTTTTCATCTTTATATTATTCATATGTTTAGTAATGAATTATGAATATGAAATAGAAATTGATAAGATAGAAAATCCTTGAAAACAATACTTTAAACTATAACACTAATATGTTGATTTATCTTACTATGGATAATAAATATTGTTAATTAAGTTATGTTAATAAATAGGAAAATATAGAGGCAATTTGAATTCAAATATTGTAAGCATTATCCATTAAATATGGAGTTAATTGCACCCTACAAAAAATATGAAAATACATTTAAAAATAAAACCATGGTATAAGTTTTTTATGTGGAGATATTAATGATGTTTTTTTATAAACACCTCTCACATTTTTTTCAAAATAAATATGCATAATGTTTATACACAATATTAAATTGGAGGATTTTTTTTATGGTACACATCTAACAATCACATATAATAGACATATCTATAAGAAACAATGAGCATTCACATATGATATCAACTAATGTCTTCTAAGATAAACATCTATTAATTACATCTAAAAATAGTTAACATAATCTTACGCACCATCATCATCATTTTCACCACCTAACAAACATCAACGTAAAAATCATCATGCCATCATAAACATAAGAAAAAACATAAACATAAACATTGGCATACTATCATAAACATAAACATGAACGTACCATCATCAACATTACCTTACATCATCTAACATATTTAAACATCCTCTAACATATGAATTTAATAATAACATCTAACAAAACACAAGTTGCATTATATAACATAACCATAACACACGTCTAACAAACATCATCTAACCTAACCTAAAATACACATCACCATAAACACATAAATAAAAATCAACATGAAAAATGTAGTATATATATGTGAACAATAACATCAAACTGGTGATACATGCCAGATATATATCTCTAGTGTAATAACTTCTATAATATATCTGGTCCACCTCCAAAACTAGAGGTATCAGTATCTCTCCCACTAGAATCAAATCCATCTACACCTCCACTAGTATATCTAGAGGCATCAACACCACTACAAGTAGAGCCAAAGGCAATGGTACCTATTCCAAGAAAAAAAATCTCAAACTGAAGCATGGATAGCTCCATCAAGATGAATCATATGCCCTCTAAGCATCGTATCTAGAATAGAGGTGACTAGAGAAGGAAATGGTAGATGGTTAGGCCAATGAGGAGGATAGGATGGTAGGATGAGTAGGAGTAATTGAGGATATGAGCATGGTGGATCAAGAGGGGGTAGATGACGAGATTAAGGAGATGATAGAGGAGGAGGTAGATGAGATGTCGAAGCTAAGGGAGGATGATGTGGATGAGATGTCTTGATGGAGGAGAAGGTGGATGATATTTCAAGTCTATGTCATCTTGATAATCAGAAGTATTTGATGGAGGAGGAGGATCTCCACCCTCATCAGATGAGGAATGGTCATCCATCATATAATCCAATCGGATGAATGCACTTAAATATGTTGTATCAAGTTCATGAACCCTCATATCAGAAGGATCCATCATCTATAACTCTGTGAGGTTAGTTTTTCACTCAATGACATGCACCCTTATAGGTTGAAAACCTTGTTATGTCAGTAATGTCGATAACCTGTCAGCCACCACCTATCAATTCCTATCAGCATGCCTGCATTGAAGGCCAATTCTGTCCAACTCTGGAACCTCAAGATATTACATCTCCTCATCATCTTGAATGGGAGGAGGAATCCCATCCCATCAAATGTTCCAAGGTATGCAACATATATAGTACACAACAATAATTAGACAATTTCATCAAACAATTTAATATAAAAAATTAGAATATATTTCATTTGCATTAAATATAAAGAGAATAAAATGCAATTATATTGATTTAAACATAACATTAATATTACCTCTCTTATCTAGTGGATCATCCTGGGTGAAGAAGATGGTGTGGCATGTTCTCCATTCCAAGCTCGTGTACCAATATGGAACAATGCCTAATGCATGGCCATCCTCACTGGAGAGTATCTCAAGCACGTTTGATGTGATCCTAGCCTTGAACTCAGGTTAACCCCTCTTAGGAATAATCTCTTCTCACATGCACATATGCACCTCCATCATAATACTAGGAGGGAAATGCTCAAATGATAAGCAGTTGGCTAGAAACCTCTCAAAAAATAGACAAAAAATATCTTAATTGAAAGGGAATTTGACTCTCCCATCAATTTGTGCATAGCATCGACCCAAAGCAAAACAAAATGGCTGCAAAAAAATGGCATACCACCTAATGCATCTAGGTCTCTGCAATAAAGAATCAAAATAATACAATAGAGGGAAATTAATGTGTTTCCCATCAGTGGCGTAGTGCGCCACCATCATAAGAAAAATATAGGGGCACCTAACATCGTCTCAACCAAAGGCATAAATCTTAACATTTTCATCGATATATCTCTTAGAGTAAGCTATCTGACTCTCTCATGCAGTACTACATGGGACATCAAGTAACTAGGGAAAACCCCCCCTCTCTTGTATATCCCATTGATGAAATATTTTCCTCCTCAATGGTCTAGAACCACTAATCGAGACCAACACAAAATTCCTACCTACAATGATCCCAACATTGGATCAACTACACCAACAATGATAAGCTCCCCTTGAAGGATGTAGCATCCTAATAGAACTTCAGGAGGTTGAAAACCATCAATAGGTCTTGGGTATGAACAATAATGGGGAAAGGGTGCAAATCCCTCTACCTATCCCTAGCCTCCCACTTATGCATGAAGTTGAACTCGTCAACCTATGCATACTAACGTCATCCTCTAATTGTTGATGTCTTTGTTTCACATATAACATGAATTAGTGTCATAAATAAACATATAAAAACATTCAATATTTTATTCAATTATCATGTTATTTAATAACATCTCAAAAAATGATTTTGACTAGTAGTGCACCTTAATTATAGTATCTCATTGCAAACAATGCTTTTCTACCAAAAGCACACCACTAACGATGCTCTTAGACCACCTGTGCATTGACTAATAGAGCTCACCATTGGATGTTTTACAATTTTTAAATTGTGGATGAAGGTGTTCCCAAAAAAAATAAACCCACCCAAAATGGTGTGCAAATGTTCATAAACCACACTGTCAAACTACTTTGTCAATTTTTTACTTTTTATGCTCTAACAGTACGCTTGTTACAAGTCAGCGCACCAAACTACCTAACATAATATTTTTTGTTAATTATGTTTTTTATGTGTTGTGCTTAGAACATGTCAATGCATAATTCATATGGTGCATTTGGGTTTGGTGTGCACATCGTAGAATCCATATTCCGGGTTTTTAATTTTTTATCATTTACGGTGTGTAGGATACATGTCAGCACACCAAGCATTTGGTGCACTGTTAAACGTATTATTTTTTTTATTTTGCACCCACAAAATTGGTGCATTGTGAACATGCTATTGCACCATTAATGGTGTGTATTTTTTCTTAGAGTACATAGTAGCCTCCCTTGATGAGGTCAAAAAATTACTATGTGGTAACGGTGCATCGACTACACATTGGTGCATCGTGACATAAGTGAGTAAATTTTAATGGACCTAACCGCTTATCTTCATGAAGTTTTAAAATAATGTTTTATTTTGTGATGTAGTGGGCACACGTCTGCATATCATATCTAAGGTGTGCTTGGGTTTAGTATAGACATCGGTTTATGTTTCCATTTTTTTAGAACCTAACTTATTAGTGTATTATGAAATGATAGCACATCATTTTTATGGTGCAGTTCCTTCCTAAATGCACCACACACAGTGCGCCCTATAAATTTACAGGGAGAACCATGCACGTTCTGAACCAACAACCCAAACACATTATGCAGGGTTTCTTGTTTTTTTTAATTAAGGAGAAAAAAGGTTAATTTTCAATTTTAATCAGATAAGAATTTAAATTATAAAGTAACAAATAATTTACCTAGACATTTGTGCATCAACAAGGCATTGTTGTGATGTATGTCAAATGTGAAAATCTGCCCACCATTTGGAAAAATTAGAAATCTAGCTAGAAACCAATGGAAGCAATCAATGCCACCACATGGAGCATGAATGTCAGGGCGTCTAAGCAGGGAATGTACGTCACCGATGCTGTAGGACTCAAAAGCACTGTAATTGTGGTGAAAATGAAGTTTTCATGTGATATTTGTTTTTATTAATGTTAGAATAATCAACTCATAGTTACCTACCTTAGACATTAATTAAATCAATTTTTGTCTTATTACCTAGTCTCCTAGATTCCACTCTATGCTAGTTTCCTTCTACATGACTTAGAAGTCAACACTTTCTAAAACTGAGTCATGGAGCACTTGGGAAACCTCCAAGAAACCATATTTAGCATGTCTACTTTATTCCAGATCCTCCAAAGCACATATCTTCTTTTTCTGAAAAGTTGCCTGTTTTATTGAGAATTAAGGCAAAAGCAAAAGCTAGACTAGGTGTAGTTGACTTTTTTTTTTCCCACATCATCCTCCCTCATTTTCTCCTAATAAAAGCATGTATGATTTTTATTTCCATCCCTCATTAGCTTGCCTACTTGACTTAGCCAATTCGTGTGCATCTTGGTGGATTTGGAAACTGCTTTATGCACTTATGGGGGATTTGACTAGATTTACTAAGCCTACTTTCTGACCTTTTCGAATGGAATCCTTATGCATTCGAATATCTCATGTAATTATATATTGCAGTAGCCTGTTACTTCACAAGGTTGGATATTGTACACTTATTCAATACAGATTAGTGTTTTGCTCCAAATTCAGTCTCCTTTGATGTTAATTTTGCATGTTTGATTAGCAATTTTGTGAGTGTAATTGTTCTATCTCTTGGGTTAAATTTCCACATGGTATCAGAGCATTTGTATATCAATTTCTCTCCTTCCATATTGCTATTGCAGGTTCGACATCTTGACTGGGAATATATTCTACTGATTGAAGGGCACAGTTTCTGAGCTATGGACCAATCTCAGAAGATCATCTTGACTCCATTTAATTTATTTGAATGAAAATCTGAGATGGAGATATTGTTGAGAGTGAAAGGTATCTATAGGGTTACTATGGAAACTAAGGTAGAGCCCAATGCAGCTACAAAGAAAATCAAATGGCACAACAAGAGGGATGAGGCCTATGGTATTTTGTGTCTGAGCATTTCAAGAGACCTCCTTTTCCATCTTGATGGATTAACATCACCTAATGAAGTGTGGGAGAAGCCTGTAGAGGTTTTTGGTAAGACAGATGAGATGAGAGGACATCAAATCAAGAATGATCTGATCTCCTTTAGTTCTAGTATATTCGAATCCTTGCAACTCTATTTTTCCAAGTTTAAAGCCCTTGTTTTGCAGCTAAAACAGTGTGGGATTGAAAAGAAGGAAGAAAAACTAGTTTTGGCCCTACTCTCGAAGCTTGGCCCTAACTATTCAATGTTTTTTTTTACCTTCCATGCCTCCAAGTTGACAGCTCGAGCTTGGAAGATTCCTAATCTTGCATAGTTCATGGAATCCCTCACACAGGAAAAAGATAAGTTGGTGATGATGGGCACCATAAAACCTTCCAAAGACCAAGATTTGGTTGTTGGAGATTCAAAGGTGGATTCAAAAAGCAAGAAAAAAGATAAAAATCCACCTGAACAAAAGAGAGACAAGAACAAGTCTCAAGAGAAGCCCCAAGGCTCCAAGAAGAACTTCCAGAAGAACAAGAACAAAGGAGAAATGAGCAAGTGTGCATACTGCAGTAAGGGATATCATCTTGAGAGCTCTTGCATGAAGAAGCAAATTGACATGTTGACCCAAATCCTAGAGAAGAATAACATCTCCCTTCCTGATTGCTCAAAGAAGAGGGAAGAAGGATCAAATTTCGAAAGACAGAGAGAGAGTACATGCTTTGGTTGTTGGCACATCAAGATCACCTAGCTTCATCATAGACTCTGGAGCTTCTAGACATATGGTTTCAACAAAAGAGGCATTCTCCTCTCTTGACATGTTGAAAGGTCCACCAATAGTTTTGGGAGATGACTCTCTCACGGACATTTTGGGAAAAGGAAGGATTGATCTTGACCATGGTAAGTTCAATAATGTGTTGTATGTTCCAGGTCTTGCCTCTAATCTCTTGTCTGTGTATTAGTTGACTCACACTAGGTCTCCAAAGAAGGTCATATTCTCCCCTGATGATGTTGAAATCACTGAGATTCTGAATGGTAAACTCATAGCAAAAGGTGTTGTTGATCACACTTCGAAGGTATACATGTTTTCCCATTTTCTACCCTACTCAAACCCCTCTGCTCTTCTGATTCATGCTAATGAGGAAATCAAGCTTTAGCATGAAATATTTGGCCATCTTAACTACAAGTATCTTTCTGATTTGAGTGAAAAATATATGGTCATAGGTTTACCAAAGATCAAGTTTTCCAAGGGAGTCTGTCAAGGTTGTATCCTAGGAAAACACCCAATGCACAAATTTGAGAGAGCTAGTCATGATAGAACCTCTGCACCTCTTGAGTTGATCCATAGTGACATTGCTGGTCCATTTCCTCATATGTCCATGATTCAAGCCAAATATTCACTGACCTTCATAGATGACTTTTCCAGGTATTGTTGGATTTACTTCCTAAAGCATAAGTTTGAAGTTTTTGACCTCTTCAAAGTCTTTAAATCCTTGGTTGAAAACCAATCTGGGAGAAAACTCAAGATCCTCAGATATAAAAATGATGGTGAGTATGTCAAGTCTGAGTTCATTTAGTATTGTAAATATGTAGGTATTCAAATGCAGCATTCGATCCCTTACACACCACAGCAAAATGGTGTTGCTGAGAAAAAGAACAGGTCACTAAAGGAGATGGCAACCTATATGATGGAGGCTAAGACTTTGCCACCAAATTTTTGGGCCAAGGCTACAAACTATGCATCCTACATCCAAAATAGGGTGCCTCATAAGCAGCTTGATGGTATGACTTCTTTCAAAGCTTGGAGTGGGCACAAGCCATATGTGACCCATTTCAGGATTTTTGGCTCAAAGGCTTGGGCTAGAATTCCAACTGAAAAGAGGAAGGCTTTGCAGCCCCAAATCCAAGAGTGCCTATTTTTTGGGTATTCTAAAGATTCAAAAGGGTACAATATGATCAACTTTAGCACTAACAAATATTTCATTGAAAGAAATGTTCAATTCCAAGAAGAGCCTTTAGTAGCAGTTGAAGTTGGAGAGTCTTCTTCACCACCAGATCCATTGATTGTAAGTGGAGAGACTTATGAGTTTGTTGATTCTGATATTTCTGATTCTGATATTTCTGATAATTATGGTTTGATTGCAGATCCTAACAGTACTACAAGACCAAAATGGGCAGAAAATACCATTCATGCAATTGGCGAACTAGCTGGAAATCCCAGTGACACTAGGAGGACTAGAACTCAGTTTGAGAATGCCCTTTGTATGAAAGATCCTTTATTTGCTGAGAAGTGCTATATGATGGTTGAATCAAATCCATGGACATATTAATATGCATCACATGATCCAAGATTCCAAACATCCATGAAATAAGAATTCATCTTGCTCCAGAAGAACAACACTTGGGAATTGGTTGATCTTTCCCCAGGGAGGAAGCTAGTTCAATGTAAGTGGGTTTTCAAGACTAATTTTGCTACTGATGGTTCAAATTTGAAATATAAGGAAATATTGGTATCCAAGGGCAACTCACAAGTACATGGTATTGACTACAATGAAACCTTTGCACCAGTGGCAAAGATGGACTCCATAAGGCTAGCTTTAGCCATTGCAACTTCGAAGCAGTGGGAGGTACATCACATGGATGTGAAGTGTGCTTTCATAAATGGAGATCTCACTGAAGATATTTACATGCAAAAACCTGAAGGGTTTGTTTCTAATCCATCTTTAGTGTGCAGGTTAAATAAATCATTGTATGGGCTCAAGCAAGCCCCCAGGGCTTGGTATGCCAAGATTGATGGCTTTCTGTTGTCATTGAGTTTTGTTCAATGCAAGTATGATCCTAATGTTTATTTGAAGATGATTCATGGTTCTTTGATGATTATTGTCTTGTATGTGGATGACCTTCTGATTACAAGAAGTTCAAAGAAAGAGATTGCCTCCTTGAAGGATGCAATGAACCATGCATTTTCTATGACAGATTTGGGATTGTTGAGCCAATTCTTGGGTCTCTAAATTTCTCAATCCCAACATGGAATCAAATTACATCAGTCCAAGTATGCCTTATATTTTTTGAACAAGTTCAACATGAAATATTGCAAGCCAAGCAAGACTCCCTTCATTTCAGGAGTTAAGCTTGAAGAAGCGGGTTCTTCTCCTATGGTAAATAATACACTGTATAAGCAGTTGATTGGGTGTTTGCTTTATCTTATACACACTCAACCTGATATATATTATGTAGTTAGTGTGGCTTTAAGACACATGGATCAGCCTCATGAGCTCCACTGGAGGGCAGCCAAAAGGATCCTTAACTTTGTTCAAGGAACAAGAACTCATGGGATCTTCTACAAAGCAAAATCTGATCTTGATTTGATTGGGTTTACTGATAGTGATTGGGAAGGTGACAACACAGATCAAAATTCAACATCAAGATATGTGTTCATGCTTGCAGAAGGACCAATCAGCTGGTCAAGCAAGAAGCAGAGTGCCATAGCACTCTCATCTACAGAAGCATAGTACAGAGGAGTTGTAAATGTAGCAACTCAATGTTTGTGGTTGCAGGGAATACTTGGAGAATGTGGCTTCGAATCCTAAGTTTTTAAATATTATCTACTTTGATAATCAGAGCACCATTCGAAGCTGCAATGATCCAATTCAGAGGCAGCAAACCAAACACATTGAGATCCATATGCACTACATCAGACAGCTTGTGCATGATGGTACCATTCATCTACTCTTTTGTGCATCTTCAGAACAAGTAGCAGACA
Source organism: Pseudotsuga menziesii (assembly GCA_001517045.1). Lineage (NCBI taxonomy): Eukaryota > Viridiplantae > Streptophyta > Pinopsida > Pinales > Pinaceae > Pseudotsuga > Pseudotsuga menziesii. The sequence continues at coordinate 89,385 of LPNX010793349.1, read as the reverse complement.
TCTTCACCAAAAAAATTTGTGAGAAGACATTCAGCAATCTCAAATCATTGTTGGGGATTGCTGATCATGCTATGAAGCATTATTGATGACAATATTTCCAAATTTCGTTTTCTTGTCCATGTTTAAGGGAGGATTTTCCCATTGGGTTTTTTCCTCTTTCCTTGGTTGTATGGACAAGCAGTATGTAAAGGGTGACTAAGCCTTGTTGCTAGGCCCTATAGTTCTCTAATATGTACTCATAAAGTCAGGCTTAAGGGGGAGTTTTAGAATAATCAACCCATATTTACCTACCTTAGACATTAATTAAATCAATTTTTGTCTTATTACCTAGTCTCCTAGATTCCACTCTATCCTAGTTGCCTTCTACATGACTTAGAAGTCAACACTTGCTAAAACTGAGTCATGGAGTGCTTGGGAAACCTCCTTGAAACCATATTTAGCATGTCTGCTTTATTCCAGATCCTCCAAAGCGCATATCTACTTTTTCTGAAAAGTTGCATGTTTTATTGAGAATTAAAGCAAAAGGAAAAGCTAGACTAGGTGTAGTTGACTTGTTTTTTTCCCACATCATCCTCCCTCCTTTTCTCCTAATAAAAGCATGTATGATTTGTCTTTCCATCCCTTATTAGCTTTCCTACTTGAATTAGCCAATTCGTGAACATCTTGGTGGATTTGGAAACTGCTTTATGCACCTATGGGGGATTTGACTAGATTTAGTAAGCCTACTTTTTGACCTTTTTGAATGGAATCTTTATACATTTGAATATCTCATGTAATTATATATTGCAGCAGCCTATTACTTCACAAGGTTGGCTATTGTACACTTATTCAATAAATATTAGTGTTATGCTCCAAATTCAGTCTCCTTTGATGTTAATTTTTCATGTTTGATTAGCAATTTTGTGAGTGTAATTGTTCTATCTCTTGGGTTGAATTTCCACAATTAAATCCTCTTTTGATGTGCCCAATGCTATAATGCATGGATGCGGTCAAGTATATATAATGCACCGCTAATAAAAAATTAAAATAAAAAACCAATATAGTCCATCAATTTAAATTTGGAATTTCTTAACCCTAACTAGGTGCGGATTTGGCTATACCGTCTCGGTGAGGTATATTAGAAGAACCACACTGGTTATGCAAATTATAAATAAAAAATATATTAATCATGTGCTTTTGACTATCTATTTACCCTGCATTGATGCTTTCAACTACATGGTGCACCCAAATGTAAAATTTTATTAAACCCTATTATGGTACCCCAAATCTATAAAGCATCGGTGCGGTTGACTATATAGAACACATAGCTAATAAAAAATTAAAATTAAAAATAATATAGTTTGTGGTTTTGAAGTAAACAAAAAAATCCCTAATGCGATGCAGATTGGGATATACCTTCTCAATTTGATATTTTAGAAAAATTGCACCAATGTTGGTAAAAAAAATAATAAAATATAGTAATATGGTTTTCCTGCCTATTTGTTTACCCTACTTCGATGCAATCAATTATGTGGCACCCTAGTGCACTTTGTTAATATAAACGCACCATTTGCAATATTTATTTGGCCATGCCTAATGGTGTTTCCAACTGTGATGACATGATTTATTGTAGCATTGGTGTCTTGTGGTCATGTACACATTGGTGCATTTAGTAACGCACCGTAAAAAAAACATCTGCCAAAACTTCCACCCGCTCACCCACTAGTGACCTCTATTATAAATGGATATTCGGGATCTTTTTAGAGTAGCATCCGCTATAACCTCTAAAAAAATACCTTTTACTCATAGTGTTTGGATTGTAATCATTGAACTATCTAATAAATACTCTCCCATAGTAAATTTAATACTATGGCACTTCCCTAAACAATTTAATATACTTCCATATGTAATCATCACTTTAAACTTTGGTGCCAGATACATAAATTAGTTGAGAAGATTGTCTAAATTGCAATTAATAAAGTTATGGTTCCTAATATAATCAAACAACATTTATTATCTTTTTTTTTATATATCATTTTATCCATATAGTTTGAGTATTAATGTTGGGAAATGCATGGAAATATATGGTTGGAGTAGTATATTCTAGTTCTACCTAAAGAGATTGTTTACAATTCTTGATCTTCTTCCACTTCACAATATATGTAGAATGTTTTTTTCTCATTACACTCATGCCCCTTATTGTACTTGTTATCACAATCAAAACATAGTACCTTTTCTCTTATTACCTCCACTTGTTGAGCTGTTAACCTTGTCGGTTAAGTGAGGTTAGGGGAGGTGTTAGATTTTTAATGGTTATACAAGATCTAAAAACATTTAGCATCATAACATCATAACCATAAGCAAAGGATCACTGAAAGAAAGACAAATGCAGCAACACAAGAGAAGACAAATATTTTCCTCGGGGAAACCATAAGGGAGAAAACCTCGCAAAACTTCCTCAGTATAGAATTCGACCAAGTACAGTGTAAAACCCTAGCAACAAGAATAGTTGTTCAGCTTCCACAATAGACTCTTTCTCTCTCTCTCTCTCTCCAGTACAATAATTGAGTGTAATATCTATGAGAATGAGAGAGGCGCCTCACCTATTTGTATTCATTAGGTGAGTGCCTTAACTAACTAACTAAGTTGGCCAAGTTCCCTAATTAGGGCATACCTACCTTGGGAGACTCAAAATACATTTTATATATTACTTTTGTGGGTACTATTGCCTCGACTTACAACATATAGTTTACCTCATGAATTTTGCATGACCGATTACATCAAGGACATCTTTGAATGGAGGAATAACATCTCCAAAGGATAATACAACAAAAGTACAATAGAATATATTCTGAAGTTACAATACTTTAACACTCCCTCTTAACTAGGAAGGTATTCTACATCAACAACAACCATCATCGCAACTGTACAACTTAATGGTGAATCTCTATATGTCATAGGAATTTTTGGAACAACATCATGCATCTTCATCATCAAAATTAGTATGAAAATACTTGATATTCTTCTGCAACCTCAATATGTAAATACCAAATCATCTTCTATAAGTATTGGATCATCTTCTACAACCTCGGTATGTAAGTATTGAATCGTCTGTGAGTACTGGATCATCTTCTGTAACATTAGTATGTGGATACTAAATCATCTTATGTGAGTACTTGATCGTCTTCTAGATATTGTATCATCTTCTGCAACATTAATATGTGGATACCGAATCATCTTATGCATACTAAACCTTCTTGTGTAACATTAGTACGTGTATACTTAATCATATTCTGCCACATCAGTATGTGAATATTGGATCATCTTCTGGACCTTCTTCTGTAACATCAATATGTGAGTATTGAATTTTATTCTGCCACATCAGTAGGTGAATATTGAATATTCTTCTGCAACATCAGTATGTGAATACTGAATCTACTTATGCCACATTAGTGTGTGAATACTGAATCTTCTTCTTCAACATCAGTATGTGAATACGGAAACATCATCTGCAACATCAGTATGTAAATACTGAAACATCATCATATTCATCATCAATATGTAAATATTGAAACATCATCATCTGCATCATCAGTATGTAAATATTGAAACATCAACATCTGCATCATCGGTATGTAAATATTGAAACAACAACAACATCATTAGCATGTTAGTGCTAAAGAAACATCATCAATAAATGCTATATCATCATCTTCATTATCAACATAGAGATGTCGGAATGTCATCATCATCATCAACATTAAAATGTTGAGACAACATCATCATCATCAACACAAAGTGTTGTGAATTCAACCACATAATTAACATTATCAGCATCATCAACACAAGGTGTTGGGACCATAACCACATCATCGGCATCAACATACAAATGCTGAAGCAACATCATCATCAATATTAGTATAGAAATACTAAAATTACCTCACTATCATTAGTATAGAAATACTAAAACTATATTATCAACATCAGTATAGAAATATTGAAACTACCTCATCATTATCAGTATGGAAATACTAGAACTATCTTATCAACATCAGTATAGAAATATTAAACCTGCCATATCAACATCAATATGAAAATATTGATATTTCCGTATCAATATCAATATGAAAAATATTGAACCTGTCATATCAGTATGGGAATACTGAAACTATCTCAACAAGCATCCAAACAACATCACTATGAAAATATTGATCCTACTACATCTGTATAGGAATACTAAAACTATCTCAGCAATCAATTCAAAAAACAAAAATCATTAGTGTAGTAACACTGAAACTTCAACAATCATTAATCATCAGTGTAACAACACTGGAACTATCTCAACAATCATCAATATAGTAATACTGAAGCACACATCTCAGCAATCAATATAACAATACTAAAGAAAACAAATCAGCAATCATCAGTATAACAATACTAAAGCAAACATCTTAGCAATCATCAGTATAACAATACTGAAGAAAACATCTTAGCAATCATCAGTATAAAAATACTTAAGCAATCATCTCAGCAATCATCAATATTGAAGCAAACATTTCATCAAACATCAGTATAACAATATTGAAGCAATCATCTCAACTATCAATAGTATATCAATATGAGGATACATCTTTCCCTTCAACGTCTTGAAGCAACATCATGGTGAGTTCTCTCGTAGATACATCTAAGCATTTTTTCTAACTTACTAACTCTTTCAAGGGACAAACAAGCCTAGTTAGACAGATGGATCTCCCTAGGTACCAAACAATCCTTGTCTGGCTTACTTACATTTTCAGGCCAAACAAGCCTAACCAGACATACTAATCCCCTTAGGGTCAACAGTCCTTGTCTGACTTACTGACCCTTTCAGTACAAACGAGCCTAGCTAGACATACTAATCCCCCTAGGATCAATAGGCCTCGTCTGACTTACTAACCCTTTCAGTACAAACGAGCCTAGCCAGACATACTAATCCCCCTAGGATCAATAGGCCTCGTCTGACTTACTAACCCTTTCAGTACAAACAATCCTAGCCAGACTTACCCTTCTATAGACTGAGCTACTAACCACTGCATCCATCATCCATCTACTGCCACTCCCTCTTTCGAGAGAGGTACTTTCAGACTGCACCAAGCTTGTCTCGAAAGTATTCAAACTTTACATGAGACAGAGGCTTAGTTAATACATCTGCTACTTGTTCCTCTGTATGAACATGCTTGAGCTTTACAGCTCCCTTATGCAACTTGTTCATTCTCTTCTTGTACATCCCCAACTGCATCGTACATTTACAACATGAATCATTCTTCTTTTGTGCATATGTAACTGCATCATTCTTCTCTTGTACATTTGAAATTGTATCGTACATCTGTAACTACAACATTTCTTCTCTTGTAGGTGATTGCATACAATCCTTCGTACAAGTCAAATACAGTTGTATGATTAGAAACATTTCGTAACATATTCAAAATGACAAATTATCATGCATAAAGAGATATATAATCATGCAATTATTTTCGCTAATGAAACAATCATCTATATCATGTATACATGTAGTAACTTTCTATATGCCTTCCATCTTGCCAAGACATCATTTCAGCAAGGAGGTTTCATCAACATAAGCCACTTACCCATAACCTACATATTAGTAGTAACTACAAATATTCTAATATGCATAATACATTTCCTAAATCTAGAAACATATCTGTGTACACATCTTGAACAGATATATATATAAGAAATGACAATTCAAATACTTATCTTTGTTTATTTGGTAGAATCCATCTTGATCTCTGTCTTCTTAGATTACTGGAGTCTCTACCAATGTTTTCAACTTCATTGTCTAATTGTGAGGACCTATTCCTATCTTGCTTGTGATCAGAAATATTGAGCAAGTATTCTTACAACATGGATCACATAGGACTGTGTCTGTGTGTCCTTCCAGTGCATCTCTTCTTATCCAATAATGAAATGGATAAGACTATAATCTTCATCTTCATCAGTATAATTCTTATCAATCATATTCCTCATTACTTTGAGGAATATTTACTTACTTTCTTCTCAGTTGCAATATATTCATCCTTGGTTGTATTGAGAGAAACACTCTGCTTTCTGCAATATGTTGGAGTGATATTTATGTTCATAGCACTATCAAATCAAATAAAGTCATCATATCTCTGCAGTACCCTTTATGTTCCACACCATTTTATCTGCATATTTTACTTGGATAAGTAAAATGTCCTATGTGTTTCATCATACCTCTGATCCTAAGAATCATGTCAAGATTCTTTAGCTTTGAGATCTACCATAGTCACTCCCTTTGAGGTGGAACACCATCCTCCCTCTGAATCTATATTAGGAAATTGGAGTGACAGGTAGCCTCCTATGCTACTAGTCTTCTTTGTATCTATCTATGTCACCTGTTGAGGTCACTAGATATCAAGATCCTTCATCTTGAACTTTGTTGCAAGTTTTTTTTCATGCATCCATCTATGAGCTTTTCATCCTTTATAATATTTTATATTCAACCTTGTAGTAAAGGTTGGGATCAGTAATGTTATGTTTTTTATAAATAAGGAATTGAGCGAGGGCCTTTAATATCAGGAGCATATTAGGACAATACTTCAGCCATCAGTATAGTAAAGAGGGCCATCAGATTTATTATCATAGAGCATGCAGGCCTTATTTCTTCAGTCTTAAAAGTCAACGAGAAATTAGAATTGCATGCATGCAAAAGTAAAGCACAAACCCTAAAAGTACATGCTAAGCTATTTAAGAAGGGTTATTGGAAAAAACAAGATATCTATGATTATTGTTGATTGATTTGGAACTTTTGAGCAACAGCACCGTGTCTAGTCATGACAGTTGGGGTTGAAGAGGGCGTCTTCAGCTAGCGATGGTTCGACAGTGAGATATCTGCCCTATTCTCTTCGGGATAGACCATCCAGGTTTATCCACAACATTCATCGTACACATTAGTATCCATAGATCTAGCACACTCCAAAGAATTATTGACAGACCCATTTTTTATAGCTGGAAGTAGCGGGGAAACCACAGAAGGATTCGCTGGGACCACAAAACCAATCATTCCTTCACATGTTAGCTTCCTCTTTCTCAACAGGCCCATTCTACGGCATCTTGGGATTATCAGCCATCAGTTTTCTCATCTGGAGTAGCTATCAACAAACAGATATATTGGGGGCATGAGCAGCAGAACCATAGATCAATTTTCTAGGGATATTAGAGGCAGAAAAACCTCCACATGTGACAGTCCATCTCTCCTGCATCAGCAGACAGACAATCCCACAAAGTTTCAACCTGATCTGACCTCTCTTCCTACAAAAACGTCACCTTCTGTCTGGAGGGTGCTTATAGTTCTTCAAATATTAAAATGAGATGTTGAGCTTATAGTTCTTCAAATTGTATGTACCGAGTCAGCGGTCAGGATTTCTAGTATTGAAGAGTAGTTAGATTACTTCATGGGGCAGCAGAAGAAACATACTATTGCATTCCATTTCAATGCAGTCCTCTTCAAGAGTACATAGACAAGGCTTGCAATAGCTTGAGTCCACATTTGAATAATGGCAGATCGTTTTTACAAGTTGACCAGGATTGAGAAATTGGGCAGCAGTATATGAGCATTCCAGTTGAAATCAGAAGGGTGAATGTTAGCTTGGTAGGATTATTCCTTGTGATGGTGCTTATGGACAAGGTCCTTTTTGGGGGTTGGATGAGATTAAGGGTTGGTGTCCTATTGAGTGGGTGATTCTTAGGAAGACATTCCTAGCCATGGGTATAGTCCCACAAGAGCCTTGGGATATTTGGGATGAAAGATGCACAAGTTTGCATTGGGATCCAGGTGGTAGACCTTATGAGGGATGGATACAATGTTAATTGATGGGTTTAATTGGGATTCTACGAGATGCTCCTTGTGTCGATACTACATAGGGTAGCGGTGGATGCATTTTGACCTCTACAATTTTCAAATTTACTTGGGACCCTGGGATTACAGTGACTGGTAGTTTAATGATTGCTATAGGATGCTTTCAGGAGGTCTTTGGTGATGGTACCGTGTAGTGCAGTGCTTTGAGTAGAAGGTACTACAGATCTCCTAGGATAATTTGGGACCCTAGGATCATACCCAGACTCAGTTGGTCTAGTTTGACTGATTATGGAGTTGCATGGCATTGCTTGAGTACAAGCAAGCTTTGGCAAGGGAGGACTGTAATGTTCTATTTTTTATAAATAGGGAATTGACCGAGGGCGTTTAATATTGGGAGCATATTAGGACAATTCTTCAGTCATCAGTATAATAAAGAGGGCCATCATATTTATTATCATAAAGCATGTGAAGCATGCAGGCCTTATTTATTCAATCCTAAAAGTCAACGAGAAATTAGAATTGCATGCATGCAAAAGTAAAGCACAAACCCTAAAAATGACATGCAAACCCTAAAAGTACATGCTAAGCTATTTAAGAAGAGATATTGGACCAAACAAGATATCTATGATTATTGTTGATTGATTTGGATCTTTTGAGTAGCTACGGAAGTTGGGGTTGAAGACGGCGTCTTCAGCTAGCGAGGGTTTGGCAATGAGATATCTGCCCTAGTATATTTGGGATAGGCCATCCTGGTTTATTCACAGCATTCATCGTACGCTTTAGTATCTGGAGATCCAACACACTCCGAAGGATTATTGACAGACCCACGTTTTGCAGCTGGAAGTAGCGGGGAAACCACAGAAGGATTCGTTGGGACCACAAAACCCAGTATTTCCTTTGCATGTTAGCTTTCTCTTTCTCAGTAGGCCCATCCTACAACATCCTGAGATTATCAGCCATCAGTTTTCTCATCTGGAGCAGCTATCAGCAAATAGAGAGCTTGGGGGGCGTGAGTAGTAAAATCATAGATCAATTTGCTAGGACTCTTAGAGGCATCCAAACCTCTGCATGTGATACTCCATCTCTCCAGCATCAACAGATAGGCAATCTCACAAAGTTTCATCCTGATCTGACCTCTCCTCCTACAAAAACGTCACCTTCAGTCTGGAGGGTGCTTATGATATAGCTGGTCGGTAACACCAAAGGAAAGGATCACTACTAGCCCACCTATCTGAATCTTTATGCATGCAGATATCCTTGGAGTCATTATCAGCCAGGATATCAGTGGTAAGTGTTAATTTCTCTTTGCAAACCCTAGCCCTAATTCAGCTACATTTTAGGGATTTTTAGCATGGCAAGTTTGCATGCACAATTATTTCGTATTTTTGTATAAGATTGAGTGTGTGAGTCAACACTGCAATAGAAAATTAGAGAATATCATTATTTATGATATTCTAGGATCTACATCACTTTAGTTTATCTTCAAGCTCCTTATGTAACTGTATGTGCTATCCCATGGGTTCCTACTGAGCGTGTACCAATCCTTCTATGCATAGGTGGTTCTCTGTAGAGAGTCTCAAACCATATAGGTTGCTCTATATATTCTTCTACTTTGATTACACCAACTATCTAGTGTTATATCTACTACCGAAATGGTGTGTCTAGCCCCTAGAGCAGTGTCTTGTCGACTCTCTCTTTTTGATAGAAACCACGAACCTTGCTTCGTATCTTTTGATACTTTGATTTGCGGTATACTTGATCTTGTAGATCTACTTGGAATACTTCATAAAACTTCCCTTCATGTCTTGAAATCATATCCAAACATCATTTTGTATTATCGATTGGTACTTCTAGATCATATCATCCTTCCATCACATTTGAACTATTGAGTTCTGAGATGTCATTTTATTCTTACCGGGAAGGTTATCCCTTCGTGTTATTTCTCTGCTTGGCATGAGTTGTTAGGGATTAATTGTTATCTCTTCTTCTTTTTCCATCAATCAATCGTGCACTCCTCCATATGTCATCTCCCTACTAGAACAACTCTCTTGACTGAATTCGGAATACCATTCAAAATTGTAATTTATGCTTCTTCTTCTTTGACATTGTCTTCAACGACTTCTAATTTCTCCTTGAGATGAGATCTTCTTGTGAAGTAATCATTGAATGTTTTCTGAAATTGCACCTTCACATCCTTGAGTCGATTCTTCAAGGTCATCTCCAGACATGTTTTTCATTGCATCAAACATATCCTTGGGAGTATTCAAGGATGATACATGTGAGATCCATTGGAGATGGAAATAATCATCTTTGTTTTAACTATGTCCTTCTTTGCTTAAACTTCATCTCCGTCTAGATCTGTAGCTTCTTCTTTGACATAGCTCTTCATGGTATGCTTCTTCAAGTATGATAAGCACTATATAATTCCATGATTAGAAGTTATATACTCTTTCAAGCTTGTCCTCAAGCTTGGTATTATTTTTCATCATGATAAAAATGGGAACCTCAAATGGAAATAGAGAGGATGGAACTTACTAGTGAGATTGCTTCAACTTGATGCTTTCTTGAAGGATATTTTGAAATACTGCTTCTAGTGGACCCAGGGTTTGACATAGAAACCCTAATTTTTTCAACTTATTTTTCTTTCATATCTGATTTGATAGAAATATGTGCATCCTCAAGGCAAGCTGAGCAACATACTTATTTTCCCAAAACTATGGACATAACTGCAAAATATCTAATCCCCTCATTTTCTTCGGCAGGAGTGTTAGGTCAAAAAATGAAAGTCCACAAAATGAGAAACTTCTTACATATATTATGTGCCCTCCTAGGGATAATTTTATGGTCCTCCTTCTTCAACTAGTTGGTGGGGGGAAGTGCTCGAAACATGAATCCCTAGTTTTTCTTTGGTTTCTTCTGTAGAAATAACTGATCTTATTTCTGATATAGATCCTAATTTTTAGCTCCTCAAGGTATGAAACTTCATCGTGAGGTATTATGGTTTGTCTTCTATCCAACCCCATAGGTTAGAGCAGAATTGGATTCACTAGGTGGGACTTATGTGAAGTTTCCATATTTTACTTATTTCAGGACTATTTAGCATAGCAAACTTGTACAGACTACCACGTGTCATTGTTTCTCCTTCAGGGTCTGAAACGTTTACCACAGAAACTAAAGTCCATGACCTATCTGTAAAATCTTGTGAAATTTCATTTGGACATTCCTAACCCGAGATATAGTGATTATCCCTAGGTCACTTGTTTAAGGCTAAATTTTTTGAGAGGATGGAACCATGAGTTGGAGGAATCATATATCCTATATTATAGAGAATATAAGGCTAAAACGTTTATACATTGTAGATTAATATTGTATCTTCCTCCTTTCAAAGTTTTAGTGCCTAAGCCTTCTCCAATCATGATTTATAGCGAAAGTCCCAACATGACTAGTTTTTGTCTACTATGGTTTTCAAGCATGAAACCCTAATCTTCAGTAGATGTAGCAGTGTTTCGGATTCACAAAGACTTCTTTCAGGGTGGCTCTGAAAACATGTTATATTTTTAATGTTTATACAATATCTAAAAACATTTAGAATCTTAACATCATAAAAATCAAAAAAGGATCACTGAAAGAAAGATAAGTGCAGCAACACAAGAGAACACAAAGATTTTCCTTGGGGAAACCATAAGGGAGAAAACCCCGCAAAAATTTCTCAATATAGAATTCAACCAAGCATAGTGTAAAATTATAGCAACAAGAATAGTTGCTCATCTTCCATATTATACTCTCTCTCTCTCTCTCTCTCTCTCTCTCTCTCTCTCTCTCTCTCTAGCGCAATACTTGAGTGTAAGATCTGTGAGAATGTGAGAGGCACCTCACCTATTTATATTCATTAGGTAAGTGCCTCAACTAACTAACTAAGTCATCCAGGTTCCCTAATTAGGTTCAACCTACCCTGGGAGACTCAAAATAAATTTTATATATTACTTTTGTGGGTACTGTTTCCTTGACTTACAATGGATGGTTTACCTCATGAATTTTACATGACCAATTACATCAAATAAATCTTTGAATGGTCAAGGAATAACATCTCCCAAGGAAAATACAACAAAAGTACAATAAAATATCTTCCGAAGTTACAATACTTTAATAGGAGGAAGCATTTTCCTCTATGTAGGTGTCATTGACAACCCTTGTAGTACCCATATTTTTACTTTCAAATTCTCTTGCACATCTAAAATAATTCTCCAATTATTTATATTCAAATAAATCTACCTTATTGTGAATGCTATCTTTCAAAATTCCCATAAAGAGATTCAACAAATCATCCTCTAAAATGTTCTTCATTCTAAGATTCAAATTTTGGAATTTCTTAATGTACTCTACAACTGGACCACTTTACCTAAGATTTATCAATTGATTAAATAATTTTATTCTCTTAATATTTCCATAATGTAATATCAACTCATCAATAAATGTATAACAATATAAAATAGAGTCATTTTTACAATCACAAAGTCATCCTTACCACACAAATTTACTAGGTTCTAGATACAAAGATGCAATAGTTACCTTTTGTAAAGTTAGAACTTGGTGTACATCAAAGAATTGCTTCATATACAATATTATGTTATGGGATCACTACCATAAAACTTCTTCATATCTATCTTGTGAATGAAGTAGTACATTGGTCTCAAGTCGAACCCATGATTATGTGTACCTTGGAGTAATGAGTGATCGGGTGTATAGGGCTCAAACCTAATGTTCTTTGGGTGTGATGGAATATTCTCATTAAGTGATTGGGACTCCAACATATCATTCTCCTCATATCCCCTTTGAGTGTTTTGAATTCAAAATGGGATATAATTCCCTTTGAATGTTTTCAATACATACTCATTTACCATATTCATGATGCCTACCTTTCTTAGCATTGTAGCTTCATTTTTCTATTCTCTTTTGGTAAGCTTGGACAACCCAAATTTCACATTGTAATACTCATCTTGTGTCATGGATGAGACTTTAGGAGGTTTAGCGGGCATATAATTTTTTACTCCTCCTCTTTCCATATGATGCCATTAATATTTACTATATTTCTTCTCTATTTTTTTATCCATTAAACCTTTGGAACCACCATAAAAAATCTTCCAATCAAAAGTTATGCAAGTTTCAAGTTAACATACCTTTAGAAATTTTAAGTTTTTTAACTTGTCTTTCTAGTCAACCTTTCTCTTGAAGCATCTATGAATTTCCAAACCTCTTAGTCTAAATTTTCATCCTAAAGTAGTCTATTTTATCTTCTCTATAATTTCACTGGTTTGATCAATTTTTTATATGCCAAGAGAAAATTAGAGTTACTTTCCCAAAACTTCTTTATTTTGTCCCTTTTAAGAGTGAATTTGTATGACCTACCACATGTCCATTTTTTATGATTTGCTTCAAAAAAATTCATCAAAATAACTTTGACCCGTCTACTTTTTAATGCAACTAGTGGCATGTAATTTGTGTCTTTCAGTGTCCATATATAATAGTTTTACTCAAAACACCTATTTGAGAATAGTTTTCAAACTAGTCAAAAACCCTAACTTCCATATACTATAACTCTAAAATTATAGTGAACTAGGACCTAAAAAAATTGCCATAGGTAATTCACTATGTCTTCTAAGGTTCCTTAAAGTTTTGTTATTTGAAATGTCCCAAAAATAATTTATAGTGAAAACGTCTCTAATACCAAATATTAAGTACCAAATTTGCATAATAGCATAAAAATAGAAAGAAAGAGTAACCCAATGCCTTGAGAATGAAATAAAGAGATAAATAAGAAGCATGTTTAAGGGGAAACATTGCTTGTACAATCTATAAAATGCACAATATGAGATGATTTCTAAAACTATATCTCCTCGGCATATATAAGATACAAAGGGTATAATTATAATTAAGGTCCTAGTCGACCAATAAAAAGAATATTAATATAATGATAGAAATGTAATGTCATAAAGTCTAGGGATTAACGGAATGAAGATTAAATCTCTAGAGTAATAGGTGGTTATCCAAGGGAGGTAGGGTGGCCCTTGTGAAATTTTAGTTGGAAGCATTCTCAATATATTAGATGCCATTATCATGGATCTCAAAAGAGATTCTAGAATAGATCGAAATTTTGTGCTTTAGATTCATCCAAATGGGATAAATATAATTAGGTCTGCATTTGGTATAGGGTGGTCCATAGAAAACACATCAACCAAATTTTGATGGAGGGATAGTTGAGAGACCTCACGAAAAAATCCCATATGTATCTACAATTTGGAAGGCTTTGGTGGTTACTTTTCCCTTGGTGGGAAATTGGTTAGTTTGTAAAACATAATGGGTTCCAAGTTCAGGTGGGATTGTACCCATGTTTTAGGTGTGGAGGAATATTCAAACTACCTAATCATATGATTTTTCATATACGATCTAGAGGAATTTTCACTTTCTCCTGGGTGCCCAACCACAACAACAAAACTAATTGGTAACAAGCTTCGGTTACTAGAAGAGATTTTGGATTCAATGATGAGGACAATAAGATTTGGGATCTTTACATTAATAATATTTTTACAAAATTAGTAAGGATAAATAATGAGGAGGGGTCTCTCCTTTGGTAAAAACATATAAATGGTTTTTACACAATGAAGGAAGCTCTTAAAGCTTCAACTAAGCAAGGTACCTTAGAACTATCAAAATGGTGGTGGAAGTAGATATGGAATTTTATATTTCCTTATAAAGCCTAAATATTCTTGTTTGTGCTTCCTAACAACAATGTCATCTTGGGACTGTATTCAAAAGAGGAATTTTATAGGTCTAGAGAGGTGCATTCTTTGCCAAAAACAAAACAAGACAATTTTTCACTTAATCATGAGTTTTCTATACACTCAATAGATTTTGTTCAAGGTAATAAGTATCATTGGTTTTGCAAGAATATGGAATGGGGATTCCATTGAAGAAGGACTGAAGAAGTGATGTGATCATGTAGGAACAATGTTTTTAGAGATAAGCCACTTATTGCAGCATGAGGCATATGGCTTGCCAAAAATTCATTAATCTTTGATGACAAAAAGGTACACCCTTTGGTTGTGGTAGTACAAGGAATTAATATAATCAGTTCTTTTAAGCAACAAAGTATTGTTAAAACTTTGAGAGTGAGTAAGGAATAATTTTAATGAAAATAGGTCTTGGGCCTATTTTAATGGAGCCTCCCAAGAGGAACCTCAAATAGGTGGTTCTGAAGGGATATACATATCTCAGAGACTCTCTCTGTTAATTTCAAAGTGGGGGTTATTCAAGGTTCTAACAATCTAGTAAATCTCTAGGCTTTAAGGCTAATGCTTACATTAATAATTGAATACGGGAAATATTCTCTACAAGAATTCGGTGATTCAAAGACGGAAATCAAATCGATAAAGGGGGAACATATGATGGGGAACTTTCATTTGTAGCTTTTATTTAATGAGACAACTAGCCTAGAAAATCATTTCAATAACTTATATTTTAATCACATTTTTTTAGAGTGGAACTAGGAGGCATATGTTTTGTCTAAGAAAGTTATTCACTTTCCGCGAGGGGACTATTTTATTTTGGATTTAAAGGATGGTATGAGATCTGCATTTCAATATGCTTCTTTTCTATAGTCATGAAGTTCAATATCATGGCTGATTTTGGCACAATCTTAATACTTCCCATTATTATTTATTCTTCATATGGTATATTAGATTTCTTTTGGTACATGTAGGGTAGTTATATATGTAGACAAGAAATGGGGTGGTTAGTATCCTACAGCCAAGTCTATTTTGAGCTATGAAGAGAAAGCTGATATGATGTGTGACACTTTGTTGTCTTTTATTTTGGGCATGTCAAGGCAATTTGTTTACTTAGGATATCTCCAATGTATTTTTAATAATAAAGGAACAAAATTATGATTTTTTCCATAGAAATAGACATACATATATACATATATATTTTTCAAATAAAATAAAAAGCATAATTTCATAAAGTAAAAGATGAAATTGAATTCTATAGATTTATTTTCGCATTCATTGATTTCTTCTTGCTTCTACTTCTTTAAAAGAGAAGAAATTGTTCCACATAACTACATATATCATTTGAATATATCAATATTTTGTGGTATTTAAATGTGGACCGTCTTTTTATGAATCAGTTCATAAGATATTTAACAAAATTCATTATACATACCATTACATTTTCAAGAATGACCAAAATTACATCATTAAGTATGTTCAATTGTCATGATAGATCCATACATTGACCCAAAAAAAAAAAACATAGCCACAAATGTAAAGATCTAAATTCTATCAAAGAAAATGTCATATGAAAGGTTCTAGATTAGATTATGTCAGCAATCCTTAATAGCCCAAATACGCCAAGTACTATTAGCAAATATGTCATATGAAAGATATTCGATCATATTAAGACAGCGCTCCTTGATGATCCCAAATATGCAAGGTAATTGGATCCCACTACACACCCAACTTTGATAATACATCAATAGTGCAATTCCTCTCCTTGAAAAATAAAACTTCATTTTTTAAGTTTTTTTTATTGTTGATCTCATCAAAGATGGGCATTAAATGAAAATTCATAATAGAATATAATCATATCATCCACACAATAATGACTCTAAAGTCACCCATCACCTCTAATTTCTATATTTATTTTTCTACATGTAACATTAGGACCTAATTTAAATTTATTAATTATGCCCTAATTTTTGTACTTCTATCCAAACATTCTTTTCTATAAAGTGGACTTAAAATTGTATAATTTTTTCTACCTCCCCACAAGGATGGT
The DNA here is from genome assembly GCA_001517045.1 of Pseudotsuga menziesii. Lineage (NCBI taxonomy): Eukaryota > Viridiplantae > Streptophyta > Pinopsida > Pinales > Pinaceae > Pseudotsuga > Pseudotsuga menziesii. The sequence goes on along the minus strand of LPNX010793349.1, from coordinate 72,695 downwards.
ACCCCTTGAGCATCCCCATAGAAGTAATCATGTGAGCGTGTTCTATCAGTTACTTATTCTCTTATTAATATGGAAGGTTTTGGATCTTGTATCTACTTGAAACTCTTAAGGATAGTTATACTTTGAAAAACACATTCTAAGGAAGGATACATTTATCTTTGAATACAGGCGAGTTTCTTACCTACCAAATTCCCCAAGTTGAAATGAGTGGAAGGGATTTGAATGGTTTGGCTTTAGGATTTTCACACCATAATCTAAGAGAGTTATTTACTTACTCCCTCCCCAATGAACTAATTAATTTAGAATTTCCATCTAACTCCATTCACACTAATAAAGTATAAGAAAAATTAATGAATATAAGAGAGATATTTTTTCTCATATGATTTGCATAGTGGGAATCTCACTTGACCGTCCTAAAATTTCCTTTGCATGAAATCCCATGTAGGAAATTTTTTATTGAGGAATAGCCACTTGAAAACCATTTCTTTAAGAGGGCATTTGAAATTCCACACCTCTTTGAACCACCAATCCAAAACTAGTACCCCCTCTTCTTCTCTTAAAGCTTTATAACCTAATTTGGGGTAGGATTCCTTGAACACACTAGTTCACTTTCATTATATTTTATTTCAAACATAGTTTTTTTAGAGTATGTTAAAACGTTTCCCATAGTTGACCCCCATTATCCATGAATCACAAAGTTGTATCTCACAACCATCTCTAGTTGAATATATTGGAGTTTACTGGATTATTTATTGAATTGAAATAAATAAAACCTCTTTCTATTAGTGCTTCCACCATGTTCCTTAGCAAATAAAAATCCTCATCCCACCTCACATGGGGTCCTTCCCCTATTCCCAATCTATTTTACCCCCCACTTTCCAAACAAGCCATCTTCTTACAAGTGGAAAACCAAAAACCATCGCCTTCCAAATTACAAAAACATTATTAAATGATTTCCTTGAAGATCAAAGCCAATATTCCACTAATTGGGGTGCAATATAGTTTCGTCGTATATTTTTTATCCATAGACCTCCTCCTTCAGTAATTTTCCATATACACTTTGTCACTAGAGATTTTGAAAAACAATGAATATTCTTAATTCCCTAGACTCTCATTTCTTTGGGAACAATAAACATTTTCCATGAAACCCAAAGGAAGATCTTCCTTTCACCAGATCCAACCCATAAGAATCTCAATCTTAATATCCTTATCTTATCTAACACTACTTTGTGTATGAATTTTAAAGAATCCCAAAACACAATAATTACTTCCAACATTGATTCAACCACCAACCTTCCTCTAGGATAAATCCTCTTGTTGCACCAAGGAGAGAGACTCTTCTCTACTTTTGATATCATCCATCCCTATTCTTTTTTTGTGTGTAATCATTGGGTTTGAGTAAAACCATAAATACTTGATACTGGAGTGCAAATAAATTCCTTAAAGGATAACAAAAGTAAACTAACCCTCTTGTCTACCTCATTTACTCCCATAAAGGAAATGGTAGATTTCTCTATATTTAAAACTATACTTATTGTTAAACACTATAAGTCCATAATATGTTTTAGCTTATAAGTATCCCTTTTGGTACCATTAAAAAAGAGTACACCATCATCAACACATAAAAGGTGAGTAGTAATTAAATCCCTCCCTAATTCGGTTCCTTCTAAAATATGTAATATACTTAAATGTATATTATAGTTATTAAACATACTAATTTATTTATTAGTTGTTAGGTTAGTTATTAATTGATTATTTATTAATGTGACATGCATATATATTAATGAGAAGACATGTCCTTTCATTATCAAGCTAAATTATCATTGTATGGACATCATCAAAAAATATATATATATATATATAATTAAAGGTGTGTTTGAAGTATTTTTCTTTTAAGTGGTATCAAACCCTACTCCATCAACATCTTCTTCAGTATCTCCATTTCCTCGACATCTCCATTTCCACATTTCTCCCACTCCACATTGCTTTTTGTACTCCACTCCACACTTCCTCACTCCTCCAACTTCCTCCCTATCGCCCTCACCACTCTACTACTACAATCCAATATGTCCTCCATTTTCTCCCCCTCTTCTTGTGCATTCAACTCTCAAAATCCATCCATCGCCTGCACTGCTCTCTCAACTTACATCACTCATATTCCATCTCCCCATGTTCTCTTCTCAACAACGTCACTCTCCATCTTTCCATTCTCCCTTTACTCTACACTCCTCTTCCAATCATGTGCTCCCTCCCCTTCCAACACTATGCTTGATCCTAGTACTTATGCAATCCCCGCTCATCTCCCCTCTTCCTTATCTCTTCAACTCCATATCTTCCTCTTCTCCAATCCCCATGCCCAAGCATCCTTCTCCCATCTCCGGAAATCCACTCATTGTGTTACTCCCTATGCCCTACTCCACATTCTCCCTAATATTCCCTAATCACCACCTCTTCCATGTTTTACTCTCCTTACTCTGACTCCACGCTTTGTCTCCTTCAACCCTCCAACCACTACTCCTCATATCCATTGCACTCTAGCATGGCTACATCTCACACTTGCAAACTCATCCTCAACTTCATATCTCACTCCCCTATGCATACTCCCTCCACTTCCACACTTTTTTCATGCTCCTACCTTACCATCTCGATGGCTTCCCTACATCTTATTCCATACACCAACTCCAATCCCTTCCCTCCATCACCATTTTGAAACCTTAACCCACCTTGTACACTCATTTGCATGCACTACCTCGATCCTGCGGTCCTCCACTCTATCCTTCCATACTCCTCACTTCTCTTCCTCCATTGTATTCCCTTTTCCACACCACTTGTGCGCCTTCTCCTCCCCTTACCACCGTGCCCACGTATTCCCTCACACTCAGCTCTACTTTATGCACCAGCCACCCATTGCTCACCCTCTTCTAGTGCATTTCCTTCCTCACCCTCACACAAGTCGCTCCACCATCCTTCCTATCAACATTCCACCATTTCCACACCTTACCGATGGTTTTAAACCCTAAATTCATCCATCTCACAAAAAATATAATATTACAAATATTATTATAATTTTTATTTTTATTTTTTTCTTAAAGTACTAAAACTATTCGTTTTATTATTAAATTATTTAATAGTTATTCTTATCATTAAACTTTGATACTATTAAAAATATGTATAATATTATTATTATTAATTTATAATTATAATAATATATATCAATATTATTTGAATAGTTCATTTTTCAATAAAATTTCAATACTGCAATGTCTCTTCTGCTTTGGATAAGCTTTTTTGAAGGAATGGTAGAAATAAATAAAATGGAAAAAACATGAATAAAGATTTGCACTTCTTGAGGAAATGATAAAAATCATTTCAACCAAGATGGTGAAAAATAAATCAGAAATGAAGACAAACAAGAAACTAGCCAAGAACCAAACAAGGAATACATGGTTGATGAGGGTGAATTCAAGGAAGATGGTAAAGTCATTAAGGTAAAAATGAACAATCATGAAGACATAAAATAATACAAGGTGGAGCATATGAAGAAAAAGAGAGGAAGAGAAATAAATGATGATGACCAAACAATGAATTCTCATTATGACATGGGGCAATTCAAAATCGATACTACACCCAGGATAAAATAAAAACAATATCGACTACCTCCGTATATTCCCCCTCACCAATGGATCACCAGTATGCACACGACAGAAGGATCTCTTGCAACATATTTTCATACTTGCTACAGCTCTATTATGGATTAGTTGTGGAAGCCATGTCTCAACTATTTTAAATGGGAAACAACCCTTATGATGTTATAGTTGTTGCATCCTTGGCATTGGATTGGTAGGTTACAACATCCTTTTATTAACATTTTTTTTCAATTATGGATCACCAAATCAGATCATGGTCTCCTTGTTTATGTCAGATTTATGATAATGATGATATTATTGAGGGAAATTATGGATGTGCTTGTAAAGTTAGTCTTTTTGGGTGGTGTCGGTGATATAGTTGAGGAGCTATGCATTAGTGCACTATGTTGAAAGTGTTGTTGGTGTTGATGATTATGAACAGATTTCTTTATTGATTTATTGCTAATGGTGTGTGTATGTATAATGAACAAAAATATATAATAAATAAACATTAATAACTACTAATAATTAAATCACTAATTCTTAACGAAGAGACACCTTGATGAAAGGTTATGTCTCTTTATGAAAGGGCACCCATCATGGGTATTTATACAAACAACATTCTCTTTGTAATATCATAACTTATATTATCAAATATATTTAAATATCCATACATGGATTATTTATTTTATTTACATTGGGTCTTCATGTAAGAAAACAATATTTTATTGTTTCATTGGTATCAGAGTCAATCTGATCTAGCCTTTGGCCATTTTTTCTAGACCTTGTCTAAATAGAATGTTAGCCACACCCATTGTATACCCATTGTATCATAGTTTCTTTGTTGAAGGTATTAACTAAACTCACTGGCCCTTGGCCATTCACAGTGAACAAAGAATTAAACTGTTGCGACAAATATCTATGGAAATAAATAACCACGAAATAAAAAAGAAAATTCTTGTTAAAGAAAGAAACCGATCAACAAAAATTTCAGGTGAAAAGATAAATAAAACAATTGAGTAACCCATTCTGTCCTATCCTCCACATATTCTACCACACTCTCCCCACGTTGCGGCTAAGTCCGTACTCGCTCTGCACTTCGTGCTCTCTCCCCACACCTACACATTCACCGCACACACAATCCACGTTTTTCCCCACCTCTTCCACTCCAAAGCACGTCCCTCTTCCTTACGTATCGCATCCTCTATGTATCCCATCTTCACCTCTCTACCTCATGTGTCGTTCCTAGCTTCCCTTCTTGCAACCCTCTCATCCTTCCTTGCAATCATCGCACTCTGCGTCCAGTGTGCCTTTCCCCTTACTTCCCACCACCTGTAACCTACAACCTATACCCTTCCTCGCACTCCCTATCACCTTGGCCCTCCATCCCTGGTCTATAAATTCCCCTTTCCTCCTTGCTACAACCCTCCCCTCCTAGAGCAGCTCTAGCATCCCCTGCACTCCTCCTACTTCCCTCCACTCTTCTTCTGCCTTACGCCTCCCCACCTCTGCACACCATTCATGCCCACTAACTCCTTCGTAGTTACATCCTCACACCAACATCGTATCATACCTTCCATGCCCGCCACCACTCCCTGCTACCACACCCACGACCACCCTCATTCGTGTTCCGTGCATCGTCTATCTCTGCCACCACTTTCTCCCCGCGCGCCACCCTTCTCTCCCCGTGCAATGTTGTTTCGTTGCCCCACCTGCATACCCCTCCACCACAATCTTCTGATTCCCGTCTATGTATCCCCCGAAACCATCCCCACGTCAACCCTCCTTTCCAACTCCCACCTCTCCATTAAACCATACACATCCCAAAAACTAATTTTAATAAAAACAGAAATATTACTATAATAATATTATTGTTATTATATTATAATATTGTTTTATTAAGCTTGTTTTCCCAAACTTATAATAACAATACATATTATTATTATTACCCTAAGATTTTTCCCATGGAAGAAGGAATATATATATATATATATATATATATTAAAATTTTATGATAATAACTTATTATTTTATAATAATTATTATTACTATAGTTTTAAAAAAAACAAGTCAAAGAAGATATAAAAAAATAAAAATATTAGTTTAAAAAGAAAGAAAGAAAGAAAAAAGACCAAGTCAAAGAAGATATTAGTATCAAAAAAAATCAAGTCTTGGAAGATATTGAAGCATTGTATATATATTGAAGAACTTATGGATTCCATATATAGATCTAAATTTTGGAATAAGTTTCCCTATTACAAATTGGAATTCCAATATCTTACAGTTTTTAAGAATGGCAATGGCCACTGCCCAATATGTGGTTTAAAATATTTTATCATGAAAGACGATCAAGGTAACTCACAGTTGCAATCTTAGGAACTAGAAAGCGAATTAGGAGAAGTATTTACAATTTGAAAATGACAAGGATAAGTATTTTAATGATTTAATAAATACCAAATTAAAAGATCGTATTCAGGAGTCCACCAACCAAACTAATTAATTTGAAATTGCGAGAAATAAATTCGACAAGGACATACAAGACCGAGATGAAGAGATCTCTCGTCTAAGAGATCATAATCAGGAATTGTAGCTACAAATCAAGAAGGAAAAGGATAAAGTTCAATGCAGTCAAAAGTTACAAGAGAAGATTCAAGCTATCCAGCAAAAATCACTAGAAAAGGACGAAGAAAATTCCTCCCTAAGGAAGGTTAATCAAGACCTAGAGGAACAAATTGAGAAGTTAAAAGAGGACAAAAAAAATCAATACAACAAGTGCGAGAAGATTCAGAGTAATAACAATCTACTGGAGAGAAAAGTACCACAAATCCAAAAGGAAGCATCCAGAGTTTTCGGAAAACAAATTCAATTTGAGGAAGAATAAATAAACACAAATTCAGTCTTTGTCATAGTTTGAAAGGAATTCAATATAGTAGAAAAACAAACAACAAAAACTCCTTATCGACACCCCAATTATAAACATCATTTTGACCAACAACGGGGTCAAAATGAACATACACAGAAGAGTTATGTTGTCAGACAAGCAAGGAAATCAAATCAACATACTAAGAAACAAACAAGAAGAACCACCCCACAAAGCCATCAAATAGCTCCGATGAAGATAGATCTCAGATGGACCACATCAACAACGATGTGACATTTCTTCTTTGGCATTTGTAACTCGTATCATCTCATTTCATCAAGTGTCGCAATTACTAAAAGAAATAATCTAGAGATGGTTGTTCAAGAAAAAAATCAGATGTAAGCCATGTCTTCTCTAAGCTTTGAGGACAAAGATTCTCTAAGGGGAAGACAATGTTATATAAAAAAAATAAAAATATAACATAATATATATATATATCATTAAGATTAATTTTTTTTAATAAAAACTTGGAAGATATTGTATTTATAAAAAGGTTGTAAACAGCCAAGCGTACTAAGAAGGAAGTCTAAGACCTGCAAAACTTTCTGTTTATACCAAAAATTACAAAATTCTTTTATTAGAAACTATAGACTTAAACCTCAAACTATGCCAAAATAAAATTCTATCACCCTTCGAAGGTTATATGCAAACATAGACACCTAAAACCAAAATGCAAAAAAACATAAAATACCATTTTAACTTGGACTACTCCCATTGCTTTCCTTTTGTATTTTTACTGGCTGAACTACTGAGGTTTCCTCCATTTCCTAATCTCTAATAGGAGAATCATGAAAATGGCTGATTTAACTCATGCTTACCAGCTTTTGTAAATCCTCCTTCATGTAACCAATTGTGCCCATTAAATTCATGCATTTATGTGGTTGTCCTCTATTCGAGCGTCGTGATTCCCCATCTGTCGGGCCATCCATTTGACCTATTCATTTGTTCAGATCCCTTTTGTTACCCCTTTGTTCATAATGTCTTAGAGCCATCTAATGTGTTGTTTGATATCCCTGAGGGATGCTTGGAGATCATTCAATGTAACGCCCCTATCTGCCCTAACTGCCTGAGACAAAGACAATTCAGAATGTGCAGTGAGAACTACCACTTGATAACTAGGAAACCAGTCCTTATCTGCAATTCTAAGTGATCCCAAGGAGAATAAGAGTTGAGGCTCTACAGAAAAAATGTTCACTTCACAATCCTTCTCTGCTCCAGGAAGAGCATTTACTACTCCAAGAAAATCCGTCTCTGCACCATAAAAACCATTCACTGCACCACAATATTCATTCTCTACACCAGGAGGACCTTTAACTACACCACAATATCTTGTTGCTACGCAAGAAATATCTGCACCGGAAAAGGAATTCTCTACACCAAGAAAACCATTCACTACACCACCGAAAGCATTCTCTGCACCATAAGAAACAGAAGCATGATGACCAAATGGAGCTAGAGGAGACTTCTTGTGGGAGATTTCCATGGCCCATGCGAAAACTCTAATCCCAATGAGCGAGCCTGGGGCTACATTAAAGATCATCACATGGGTTGTAAGGAGACAGTTGGATGTCGGAGGCCATGTATCCTACTAGTTGTAGGATCGACGGTAAGTGGGGACTTCCCCCATTCAATAAAATGACTTTTTTTTTAATTAAAAATGAAACATAGAGGGAATGCCAAGCGCCACCCTTGGACCCCTTCGTCCTTGAAAGTGTTCCTAGGGGACATAATTTGTGCCATTTTCAAGTTACCATTAACCTTGGAAATTCCCATTTTTAGCTTGGATCCTTGGTTTTCCAACTTATCTGCTTCGATATTGTTACCTCTGACAATGTGATAAAATGTGATTTGAACATTTACAGATACTTGTTGAATTTGCTCATAGATTCTTCAAATTTTGAATGCTCCTTTGTTGTAACCATTTATCATTTTGTGGATAACTTGCTTGGAATCTCCCGAGACAATTATTTTGGTGAACTTGAGTTTCTTAGCCAGCTGCAATCCAAACAAGAGTGCAAGCCACTCAGCTTTATTATTGGTTTTTCGACCAAGACCCCAGGCATAAGATGACACTATATTTCCTCCGGGATCAAAGATGATCCCACCCGCACCTGCGTCCGCGAAATATCATTAATATTAATACTAATGATTAATTAATTTATTAAATCAAGGGACATGTCTCTTAGTAAAGGCATGATGGGATTATATAAGACCCGTCATTGTAAATGTAATATCATCACTTATC
>LPNX010793349.1:32098-63783 GCA_001517045.1 Pseudotsuga menziesii | reverse complement strand
TATATATACTGCTACTGTTATCACTGTTAATGTTTTCAGTACTTTAATGGTTATTGTAGGTCATTTTCTTTGGGACATGATAGACGTGAAGGATATTGAGGTATGGTTTTTCTTTCCCACAAAAATTACATAATTTTATTGTACTGTAGTGATACATTTTCATTTTGGCTCTATTTTTCCTCTCTACCATGTTAATTGTTTTCTATGCAACTCTTATGGTTTAATTTGTCACTTGTATAGCATCTTCGTCGAGGACCATGGTTATCCTCAAGGGGTTGTCCACCCCTTCCTGATTTAACATGAGGAAGATGAGATGATCATATCGTTTATAATTTATTTAGATCTAATATATTCATGTTATTGTTATTTCAGCATTTTTGTCTTTCATTAAAAACTTAGATATGATATATATTGCTAATGTTATTACTATTTTTCTTTTTAGTACTTTAATGATTATTGCAACTCTTTGTTTGATAATACTATGTTGATTAAAACAATTAATATACCTATATTTTTTCTTTTAAAGTTTTATATGTGAAATGTTTGTTCACTTTGTTACATAGCTTATTTTTTAATATGTGTGACATATTCTGAGGACGATGGTTATCCTCAAGGGGTTGGCCACCCCTTGTTGCGTTAAACTAAGGAAGATGAGATGATCACATGAGCTTCCTTATCCAATGATGATGATTATGAGCTTCCACTCTTTGCATGAGACACAGGAGATGTATGATCTCATATAGTTGAAAATGTCATGTAACCTATCCTCACGTTGACTTCATGTGCATCATCCTATTATGACGTCATGTTTCCTTGTTATGTTACGTTGAATTGCATGTTTACCTTATGTGATGTTTATCCTCATGGTGACTCGTGATTAACCCTTGCATGGTAACTTTGAGCTATGCAACCCTTAAATGTTGATTTCCAACTTGTTGATGACTAGTGTGACGCCTTAGGATTTCTATCCACCCTTATGTTGACCTTAAGAGCCCTCTTTAGGTGCCATCCAACATAGATCTACCTTATATGAATTTCATGCAGTACTTTGTTGTCCCTTTTTATTATGAGTTGGTTGTATAGTTGTGTTGATACTATTTTTTATTTGTGAGGGTTGGATAATCTATTTTAGGGTATTTTCTAGTTCTAAGTTTTATCCTTTCATAGGTATTTTGGTCTAGTTGAGTCTCATGTAAGTAACCTAATGCTAAGAGGTTGAAGTCCATTTAGAAGAATTTTTATTGAGGATAAGGGAGGTCTGCCTTAATATATGATCTTGAGTTTATAATTGGTTGAGATATGAGATATATATATATATATATATATATATATATATATATATATATATATATATATATATATATATATATATATATATATATATATATATATATATATATATATATATATATATATATATATATATATATATATATATATATATATATATATATATATATATATATATATATATATATATATATATATATATTGCTATTGTTCTTATTGTTATTGTTTTCAGTACTTTAATGGTTATTGTAGGTCATTGTTTTCGATACATGCTAGACATCTGAGGATTTTGAGGTTTGGTATTTTTTTCCACAAAAAATACATAATTGTATTGTGCTGGTGTGATACATTTTCACTTTGTTTATGTTTTTCCTCTCTAGCATGTTAATTGTTTTCTTTTCAATTCTTATGGTTTCATGATTTATTTCTTCTTGGTCCTTTTAATAGGCATTCAAATCTAGTCTATGATTGATAGTGAGGCGATATATTTTTGTATTAGCACCAGTTTCCACATGTTGTCTTTTGAGATGAGATTCCAATTGCTCTTGGACACTAAGGCTTTGTTGAATATAGTTAGATCCTTTAATCCACATCCAATAGCTTCCTTGGGTATTTTAGTAACTACCATCGAGCTAAATGAAAGCTTTTTTATCTTGATTTCCTCTCCATAAAAAATCACAATTTAATCAACAAATCTTGTTCAACACTCCTTTTGGTTAGTGTACTAAAAGGAGCTAATAATTCGTAATTTACTTAAGAATAACTATGACAAGTGTTAAATGAACTCCCCAATATATCCACTCGAGGCACTAGAAATGAATTTGGTGTTCAATTGTACTAAGAATCCAAATTCAATCTTGAGTACTGCAACCTAGTGGATTTAGAATGAAGGCAAGGTACTTCAGTCTCAATCCTAGATATTCACTTTGAAAGGAGAACAATATTTAAATTCTCACGATCAACTCCTTGCACAATCCGATGAAACTCATAGAGGATTTACATAGATTACTTTCATCCCGGATGCACTATAATTAAGGATTAGGATATCACTAAATGATTTTGCTTAATTAAAAACTATGAGAAAATATTAAGACATCGTCCTTGAAAAAAATATGTGAAATATATTCTGAGCCTCCATCTTGAATGTTTATAATGTTCCCATCCCTTTTTGCTGCAGCAATGGACTCGCTAAGTCCTTTTGTGACCAATAGGAAAAAACAAGGGGCAAGTGGGAAACCTTGATAGATCCCTTAGAAGGTCTAAATAAGGAGGATTTTAACTAATTGATTAACACGGTGAAGGGGACAGATTGGATCATATGGAAACCAATGTTAGTTAAAAGTAACCTTAAATCAATCCAATAAGTGTGATCATAAGCTTTAGAGATGTTGTTATTCATTGCAATGGTAGATTGCTTCTTTCTCTTAATAGAGCGTAGTACCTCTTGTACTATTCCAATTGTTTTATGTATGAATCTTCCTCCGAGAAAAAAAAATCTTGGTTGAGATGGCATTGGACAAAAAAAATTTGAGCCTCATTGCCAAGACTTTGGATATGATCTTTGTATATACAATGCATAGTGAAATCAGGTGATAAACTCCAAAGCTAATTTCTTTATCATAATTTGGAATGAGAACAATATGTTGTGCTAAAAGAAAAAACAAATCGACCTATTTGTCACACTTCCTTTACCACTCAGAGAATATTCGATCCCATAAGGTCAATAAAACCAAGGATAAATTCAATGGAATCTTTTTTTAAGAGTGGATGGAATCTTGAAGTTCTTCTATCACAACCTCCCACAGAAGAATATTATTGTCCTCCTTCATTACAAGTTGAGCAAAATAATAACATATTTTAATGACATTGGTTATATCAACTCATGTTCACTCTTGGTAGAGTTCCTCAAAATTCCAATTCTTAGATTATATGTTGCTTATGGTTGTGTATTTTTTTAATACTCAGACATCATCGCTATGGCGACGGAAAGGACTTGGTAATTCATTATCCCAACAATGATTATCTGTGGGTATAGCGATGAACAATCGTCACTTGTATGGAAAACTCGTTTCTTTGTGCATGGTGTGTCATCGCTATAGCGACACCTAACCATTTCTATAGCGACAGATAATATCTCGCTTGTATAACATCTTTGTCAATATGTGCATGAAGAGTTGTTGCTCTAGGAACAATTGTTCGTCACTATAGTGATAGATAGAGGTCGTTGTAGCGACAAATATTCGTCACTATAGTAACGTAAGTTGATTTTGTAAGCATCTTCCACGTAATCCAAGTGGAATCTCTTTCCTATCGCTATAGCGACGAATGGTTCGACGTGTGGCTATAGCAACGAAAAAAATTCCACAAAAATATGGGGTCATGTTCGTCACTATAGCGACACAAAAGTGTTGCAATAGAAACGATTTGTCGTGGGGAAAATATGAACATGTATTAGTGCCAAGAGGAAGGGCGAATACAAAACAAGACTGTGTGCACCAAAGAACAAAATTGTGCTCTCACAGCAAGGATGAAGAGAAGATAGATAAGTTCGAGGTTAAAGAGAAATCTTTCCATACAGTGATCCTCTATATTATGCATGAAGCTTCCTTCACCCATGCAAAGATCCTCTACCTCATGCATGTGACCAAAAAATGCAAGTTAAATATCCTATAAGATTTTGTCAAGAAATAAGATCGAGATCTAAAGACTCTAGTAATCTCTGCAAGGAAGCATAGATTAAGAGGGATCCCACAAAAAACAATAAAAGAGAATTATTTGTATTTTGATATGCTCATGTAAATCATATCTAGTTTTTTTTAATATGTTTCATTATAGTTATATTGCAGGTTTGTATTCCTAGAATAAGGAAGTATGTTATGGTATAACATGATGAGCATACGTTATAGTTTCTTTTATTAGTGAACAATAAATCTCATGTAGTAAATGTTATGATTGAATAAGTAGCATATAATATTGCATAAATTTGAATGAGATGGATGGAAGTTGTGCTGAAACATTGGTTAATATATTTGCATGTCTATATGAACTATTGCGAATTACATTGAAATATTCATATGATTGAATTTCATGATTATGCAAGGTTTCTAATCACCTGACTAAATTTAGCATGTAGGGAAATATCATATGATATTATCTACAAATGGAGAGGCATGTCCAGTCATTCTGATGGCGAAACCCGAAAGAAAAGAGGAAAAGGATGGATCCATCCAAAAAGAAGGGAAACCTTGTTGGTTGTAGTGAATCATCCAAAGACTACAAAATATATGTACCAAATACAAGTTAACAAGGATGTGACATTCCATGAATACATTAGAGGAAATTTGGGGTCTAAAATGGGCCTTATAAGAAAACATGCCAAAATAAGTTTTTGTGAGTTGGAATTCAAGAACCAATAGAATTTCAATAAAATGAGTCAACCATAATGGTTGAATTGACATATTTGTCATTAAAAAAACTACTTTTTTTGTTCGTATTTTCAACATATCTCATTGTGTTTTTACTCAAATTTCGATCGGGAGAGCTCGTTGGATGCGGAATTTGATTCTGCATCCAATGAGTACCCACACTTTGTACTTTTGACCGACCCCGCTACCCCAAAAACAAGAAATACCTGAAAAAATGTGATGATGACATCATCATCACGTTTTTCAAGTATTTCTTGTTTTTGGGGTAGCGGGGTCCGTCAAAAGTATGCAGTGTGGGTACTCGTTGGATGAAAAATCAAATTCCGCATCCAACGAGCTCTCCCGATCAAAATTTGAGTAAAAACACAGGGAGATATGTCGAAAATACGAACACAAAAAGTAGTTTTTTTCTTTCTTCCTCCAAAATTAATCAATATTATTTTATTATTTTAACTATTATTTTATCATTTTAACTATTATTTTATTATTTTCCTTAGGAGGCCCATTTTAGACCCCAAAATTCCTCTAATGAAGTTGTAGTATGATACATACATGGAGGAGCCTAAGACTCCCATATTGGAGGACCCTGTAATAAACCTAATTGGTTATTACGAGTGATATTTCATAATGCATTGATTAGTTAGGATAATTAATTATTATTTATTAAGTGACATGTCTATTGATACATGTCGCTACCAATAGTCCATATTTATACTTAGTCATTTCTATTGTAAAATCATCATTGAATTATCAATTTTATATATATATATATAATATCCAACATGTAAGGATAAATCCTTACAAGTGGTATCAGAGCAGTTTTATCGTTTACCTATGGTCAAGGAAGCTCCTAGAAGAGGGAAAGAAGAAAAAGGAAAAAAAAAAGAAAAGAAAAAGCATAAAACTACATGTGGTTTTAAAGAAAACCACATGTGGTTTAGAAAAGTAAAAAGAATAGTAAATTAAAAAAATATAATAAAAAATGAAAAAAAAAATAAACAAAGTTTGAAAAAAAAGGAAAAGAAAGTTAAAAAGAAAAGAATAACGAAGTAAAAATATGTCTTACTATATATTCGAAAAACATAGCTTATAATAATATATATTATTATAATCTTGTTTAAACTCTAAATTCTCCTCTTCCAACAAAATTATAAGATTATAATTATTGTTATAATATTTTGATCACCGAATATATATATATATATATATATATATATATATATATATATATATATATATCGTTTATAAAAACAATAGTAATAAATAATATTATTAATTAATTCAAAAAGTTAAAACAATTCAAAAATTTTAAAAAGAATTAAAAGGGGAGATTGAAGAAATAAAAATCACAGAGCTTGAAGCGAAAATATCGGATTTCGACGTGGCAACGAAATTTCTTCATGAAGGCATAAAAGAATCAATTAAAGAAATGAAAGTGTTGATGATACAATGAGGAGGAGAAGAATATAAGAAGCATGTGGACAAGGAACAATCATATGTGCATGCGTCCTTCTCCTCATCTCAGTTGAAAGATAAAAAAAACAGTTACACCATATGTATCTTCAAGCATGGAATATCGGGAAGAAACTTTCGATAAACGACAAATCAAAATCACTCCTACACCTATACCAAAACAAAAAACACATACATTGATGCCCTACATTCCCCCTCACATAAGGCTCAGGGAATCATAAGTAAAGAAGGATAAGAACCGTCGTTTGAAGTACAAGACACAAAAAACAATGCCTAACCATAACCACCGTTCAAAGTAGAGGACTCAAAATAAGATGTGGAATCATGAGCAAGTTCCATAAATTTGGTGCAGCTTCATACAAGGAATGGAAATGAGTCATATAAATAGTCCAACCTACACAACCATAAAATCATTGAAAATGGCTCGTGAAGCTCCAAAACAAAGTCGGATTGTAAGCTTGGCTCATAACCCAAACCAAAGCCAAGGACATGATAATAAAGATAATAACAGTAACGATGAAACAAAAGTTGTAGAGGATAGTGATAAAGCCCGGAGTATAGAAGATTATAATGAACCTAAAGAAAAATTGCTTGAGAATAAGAATGACAAAAATATAGATGCATTCGATGACAATATTGATGCCAATGCCAATTCTACAGAAAATGGTGATCTCATAAATTGTAACAATGAAACACCAAATGTTGATGAAGATATAAATGTTTTACAAGTTGTTGCAACTTGGAATGTTCGAGATCAAATGGTTCCCAAGGAACAACGGGAGACAAGGTCATCGGATAAAGATAAGAATATAAATCATTTGAATATTTTTAATTAAACACCAATGGATGAATAAATACATTAAAAGGTGCTTCATCCTTAAAAGTATGCGATGAAACTGCAAGTGAAGAATCCTTAACCAAACAAATTGAATTAAATAAGTTGTCAGTAGTTTCCATGCCTTATAAGAATAGCATTACAAATGTAATTGAATATCCAACCATGCTTGTAGATTCAGCAATCGACACTAAAGAATCTATATTCTGGATAGTAATCAATTTCATACCAAGGCATGCAAAAATACCAAAGTTCAACTTGTCAACATAAGTTCATCATGCCAGATATCAGATTGGAAACTCAAAAGAATATTTCTTATGGTCATTATCGTTTTATTTATAGAATTATATGCATCAATAAATTTGAATGGAAATGTGACCAACTATTTCAATAATTATTAAACCGTGGTACCATTATTCATGGAAAGAATTCAACATCAACCACACATATGCCCTTCTTAAGGAAAATTTCATCAAACACAACACCTCTATTGAAGTTACAACTAATCAAGCATCTAAGAAGTTAAGTTGAGCACTCTTTATATCTTATTCATGGTTGAATATTTTCAAGGCCAGATGACTTGTAATAAACCTAATTGGTTATTACAAGTGATATTTTGTAATGCATTTATTAGTTAAGATAATAGTTACTATTTATTAAGTGACATGTCTATTAATACATGTCACTGCCAATAGGCCATATTTATACTTGGTCATTTCTATTGTAAAATCATCATTCAATTATAAAATATATATATTTATAAATAATATCCAGCATGTAAGGATAAATCCTTACAGCCCCAAATTGTGGTTCTCCCCATTCATAGGTTCAAAGGGAGAAACCATAAAGTGCTCTCAGATTCACTATCTTCCTAAAGAACCAGTAGAACCGGTTGATGAACCTCCTACTAAGAGGAGATTTTCATGGTGCTCATATACAAAAGGAAGCATTTTACAGTATTCAAGAATCATGGCATTGGGTTTAGTGGTGTGGGAGAGATCAGATGAGATTTTCTTTAGTTAAATAAAATACACAATAAATATACTAAAGATACTTGGGATGATGGACTGTAATTTCATAGCTACACATATGATGCCAAATATGAAGTTGATTCTTCTTCATATTTGGAGGATCTCATAGACAGTTGAGTAGATCCTAAATGTACTTGTTTAGCACCATGTCGGATATATGCTTTGGATTCAATACATAGACATGTACAACAAAGAATTTTTTGAGGTACCTACATGGTATGTTTGGATATGGACTCATATATGTCTCTGATAGGTTATATCCAAGACATGGTGTAGAAAGGAGCAGTGAAACTCCAGTACATATTCATAGATGAGCATATTGTTGATACACTTACTAAGCATGTGTCCACAGTAAAGTTGAGTAATTCTAGGACAATCTTAGTGTAGTACAATATGTTTCCTTTATTCGAGAGGGAGTATCAATGTTTCTCCTTAGGTAGTAGCATATAGATAAAATCCATACCAGTAAGTCATGTAGGACATGGCTCAGGAGTTCTCCCCACATGTAAATCGTGCAATGGTACATGTCTCAAACATTGTTTATCCATACAGTGGTATATGGATCAAATTAGCTATGTAGTGGTGCATGGATCTATTCATATATGCAGTAGATAAGCCATTTAATTACACATTGCTCAAATTAATTCATGCAGGAATACTTGACTCAAATCCCAGTCAATCAAGGTACATGACTTGGATAGGGGCTATTGTATCTCATGTGGAGAGCACCCACATGATAATATCTATAGTCAAGACCTTATATGAATATCAAATAATAGTTACGGTCTCTGAGACTATCAGTGACTATCACATACTCAAGTGAGTTATAGTCAGGACTGTTGGGGAGTAGTCAAAGCTCTTTGAGATGACATATAGCCAAATAGTTGGCTAGGAGGGTACCGTAATATAGAAAATAAAAATGAAACCACTTTGAAAATGATCGGGACTTGGAGAACATCACAGAGAATGGAAAACTCACAAATAACTTGTTTAGACCATATAAGTTTCTAGAATTCAACAAGTAAAAATCAAGTGCTAAAGATTGACAAAAGGTAAGATTTTATTTTTGAAAGAAAATTACACATTTGATGTGTTGGTATGATGGATTTCAAATCCATGGTTTCTAGTTTAAGGAAACTACATGTTATGTAACCAAGTCCCGGAAATAGCATAAAAAGGAGCAGAAATAGACAATAAGAGAGTAATCTGCATCTTAAAAATGAATAACAGAGATAAATATCAATCATGTTCAAGGGAGGAACCTCCTTACACAATGTACTGTGTACACAAGATAAGATAAGATACTATGATGACTAAAATGAGAATATATCCTTCCTATATATAGGAGATAAAGGTGTATGATAACAACTAATAGACCCAAGTCAACATAAACAATATGTAATGCACCACAATATAGGGAGTAATGTGGCACACTATATAGGGTAATGTGTCATCATTAAGGGCTTAACATGCCCCTCCCCTTCAAAAAAAAATTTCCTCAATGTTGAAGTAGTTTCGGATGTTGTTGTATAAAGGACTCATCTTCCCATGTTGAATCTTCTGTGGGTAAGTTCTTCCATTTAATGAGATACTTTGGAATTGATCGATTTCGAAGTTGTCTAGTTCTTATTCAGAAATTTCTTCAAGATCTAAGATGATTTTTCCTTCCTCGTCAATTTATGGTAATATCGTTTGAATTGGTAGCTTGTCATCAATTACCTTCTTTAAACAAGAAACATGGAAAACTGGATGGACTCGTGAATTTGCGGGTAGTTCCAATTTGTAGGCCATACTACCAATCTTTTGTAACACCTTGTAGGGACCATAGTATTTAGGTGATAATTTATTATCCTTCTTGGTGTTATTTAGGGACATCTATTTGTATGGTTGTAGTCTTAAAAACACCCAATCCCCCACATTAAAGCTTCGTTCACTCTGGTGTTGATTTTCTTATTGTTACATTCTATTTTGTGCTAGATTCAGGATGTCCTTTAAGAGTTGAAGAACTTTTTGTTGATGCTTCATGTGTCCTTCCACTACTTGAACCATAGAGGAGTCTCTTAGTGAAGATGTGATGGGTGGTGGATGAGAGCCATAAAGTACCATAAATGGGGTCATTGTTTATGATGTACGGAAGGAAGTGTTATACCACCATTCTGCCAAGGGTAATTGTTACAGCTGATTTTACCACACATGGTAGATCACACATTTATGGCCTTCCCTGTCCCTTTGCAAAATATTTGGACCCCATGGACTATTTTTGTACCTTTGATGTTTCCAATATCATCCCTAAAAACACATGTTATTTTCCATACACAACTTTTAAACCCATTCTCGCGTATATACGCGGATATGACCCTTAAGCCCGCGTACATCGCGATGTGTGCAAAAGGCCAAATAGTTTTGGAGTTTTCCTTGATGTGGATCCAAGTCACTTGTCTCTTAGCCTTCCATATGCCTTGATATCGCTCGGATTTGACCTTCCATTACCCCATTGAAGCACTATATAAGGAACCCTTTGGATACATTGAAAGGGGAGGAATTGAAGAGCAAGAAAACTATAGTCCATTGTTGTCATAGCTTGATTATACTTGATTCTGCATCCCTTTGTCCCTCGGAGCACTTTGTGTTCTTCCCAATCTTGCCTTTGCTTGTGAGATTGCTATTGAGAGATGGAGGATTCAGGTGGTGGAGGCCTACGTGGAGGACTCAGTTTCTCTAGTTCACAGACGTGCCGACAGAGGTTGTCATTCTTGTAATCTATGATTTATATTAATAGAAATATCTTTTCCTGTCCAATGATGTGTATTTAAATGAATATTGAATCCATGGATGATTTTAATTGCTTATACATTATTTATTATATATGCTAGAGTAGGTCTAACACAATTATATAGCATGCTTGTCTTTTTTGTTGATTGTTGAGAGAGCAAATTGATAACACAAGCGGGATTGGAAAGCTCAACGGGGATCTACATCAACCATCCAGAACAAGGTATGTTTTGAGATCCTTTAGTGTTAGATGTTTATTTCTCTTGCATTTTGGGAAGGGATTGATTTTTGTGGTTACTCTGTCTGTTGTGGTACCCCAAGCCATAGGAAGTTTTCTCTGTAACAAAATTGGCAACCATATTGGGGAGTTCCTAGTCATTTCCTTTGGGGGTTTTATCGGCATTCAATGTTCTTGAATTGCTCTGATTTCTCTATTTCTGAGACGGGTCTGGGGGCATGTTTGCCTAGTAGTGTATGATAGGAGTAAATTTTGTCTCAACTTGTCTATTTTCCTTCTTTTTTATCTCTTTTTCTTCCTATACGCAGGTTTTTCCTTCACAGTCGTGTGTACATGCGGGTTTTCCTCGAATAGTCGCGTATATACATGGATTTTCTACAAATAGTCACGTTTGCCCTGAGTTTTTCCTTTTTGGGGAATATTAAGTGTTGCTGGGTGAGTTTGGATAATTTTGAGTCTTCTTGGATGCTTCTGGAGTCTATATACACTTATGTTTCTGCCCAGAGATGCTTTTTAGTTTAAATTTTCTTTTGAAAATGTTCTTGTCATTTCATTTTCTATTTTTTGTTTTGGGATTAGAGCATTAGGTCTCTTTTACCTTAGTGATTTGATTGGGTGTTGTCTGGTAGTGCTTGTAGAGTCTGGGGGTTGTAGAGTCATACTTTTTCTTTTTATCTCATTTAATTCAAAAAATACAAAAACATTTTTTTCGCATCATTATGCATTGTTTGCATTTTGCATGGTACTTGCATTAGGTTTGCTTGGAGAGTATTAGTCAGATTTTCATATAGGAATGATTGCATATTCATTTGAAGGAAAATTTTGCACTTCATGTAGTAGCATACCACATTTTTCATTTGACACAGTGCATTTGCATTGATTATTAGGTGTGCATTTTACTTCTTGTTGCATCATAAAATCATTAGTTGCACGACCATTTGCCTTTTTGAGTAATAAGCAATTAAAATCAATGCATAATAAAATGAATTACACTCTTTTCGTTTATAGGGTGCACCAACAAGATTACATTTTAAGGTCTTGGAATAGTTCATTGTGAGTAAATTCTCTAGGACAACTAAATGAAACATTTATGTGTCTATCCAGGTGAGAATGTGAAATTCATTTATATAATTAGTGTTCTCAGGATCCTCCTCTTACAAGGGACTTAAGCATGAGGCAGTGTGAGCAGTTATGATTGGGATGACCCCTGGTCGTAACTGAGTAGCACCGGAGATATTTCCAGAATTGGATTCATATCTAGGGGCTCTTTCAAGAGTTTGAGGCTTTGCTACCCTGCCCATACGGTCAATCCCGCCTACGAATGTCTCCCTAAGCATTGATTATATTGAGGTGACCTTAGTTGCCTTACCTAGGTTATCGAGGGGATACTTACAAAGGTTATTCTATAGATGTCCTGGCCAGGTAGGGGTCGAACAACATAGTCGCTATATGCATTGAAGCTGAGGGCCACTATAATTGGTTACGTACCTCCACTTGTAGTGTATGGGAGTTTCGAGCCTCTCTTAGGCAAGACATACCTGCTGCATTCGGGCGATCACATATCCTCCCCTTGCTTTGCTTGTATTTTGGTTGTAGATTCTCTTAGGAGTGTGCTCTTTGTGCGCTAGTTGGCCTTTGGGATCGCGTTCCTTTTTATGTCCCATCATTCACCGCATTGTTTCCTTTGGGTGCAGTTGTCATGATCATTCCTCCCTATATCCTATAGTTTGGATTATTTATTAACTATTTTGGGTTGTTTTGGACTAATATGGTTGTCATGCAGGGTCCAATTTTTGTACACTCTCTCTGAGGTTTCGACCCATTTGTTCCTATCACAGGTACCATGTCTAAACTGGCATATAGGTTAGGATTTCACATTCTCTTGCATTTTGCATGGCCTTATGGTCATTTCATCTTAACCTTAGATACGAACCCATTCCATGATGTCACAAAACCTTCATGCTGTTATTAGAAGTGGTATTGTGCAAATGGTAGAGCTTTCCTATACATGGGTGCCCTAGTTAGCTCCCTTTTGCATTTGGTACCCATGTCGTGAGTCCTCTCTTAGGTTGGGGAGTCCCTTTTAGTACCGCCATGACTTTGAGCAAGAGCTTCATACTCCTCTTGACCTTTATGTTGGTCATTTCCCTGGGACTCCCTTGTATATGTCAAGTTGTAATTGCATTATCATGAGTTTTGCTTGCCTTATTGAGCCTTATGTCGACTTCCTTGACTTTGATTATCAGCCATATACCTCGAGCTTGTCTCATGTCTAGCCAAGCAAAGCCGTTTTATATATCTTTTGCAACTTGACTCCCCATTTTTTACTAGGAGGGGACTTTCCCCCGAGTGTCGTTATCCTGCACATGTTCCCTTGCATTGAGCATAGGTATGTTCCACTACTTGGAACTAGTTTGTTTTCCCCTTGACACTTGTCTCCATATATATTTGTAACTATAAAGTACTTTTATTCTTTTTCAAGCTTTTCAAAATATCTGAAAAAGTCCAAAAAAATTAAAAAACCAAAAAGCAGGACAGGGAAAGATGTTATCTTTGGCGGCAGTCGATTCGTGTCACCTTCAGACAGAGCACTATATATTGCATATGTTGGTTGAGTTAGTAGTTTGACTTTAGGATCTGTACTCATATCTCTGAGTTTACCTCCATCAACTGATTAAGCTTCCAGTCCCTATGGAGCCTCTATCGATTCCTCATGCATCGCAGAGATGTCCCAATTTTGTATATTGAGTCTATGCTGCCTACATTCAGTCACCATTCGCCTTTATGATCTTTTTTGAAGGAAGTTGAAGCCTGATTCTACCATTCTTCAGTTGTCTTGACTTTACATGTCGGCCATTCATGGTACTGTTACTGGTTCGTGCACATCTTGTTCGAGTCCTTCCGCATTATACAGCTTTGCTGAGTACCTCATGTTGGATGATGGGGGATGCCTTAATGCCCTCCTTCCAACGAATTTCATCCCATCAAATTCAGATCATTTATTCTGGGATAGAATTCTAGAGTCATTTTGAGTGCCTTGATACGTGCAGTCATCAGTGGTAGGTTCTCTCGCCATCGACAGTTTTGGGAATAAATCAATGTCCCCTAATCGATGGATTATTTCAAGTGTTCGACCTCAACACATTTATTCACACTTGTTATATTGCACTATAGTACCTTAATTCCCATTTTCATTATCGGTGGGTGATCTCACATCTGTTAACGGTATACATCAATGACCGGTAATCAGACAATGGACTACTATGTTCGACCTCGACACATTTATTCACATAGTAGGACATGTACTCATAGCAGTTTGTGTAGAAGACTTTCCAGGTTGGTGGCATCAATCCAGATATGATACCTCCTTGATTGTGCCAGTGTTCATGAGATTTCATCTCTCGTGACTTGATTCCAGTGTATGCCAGATATCTTCTGCCATTATGGAGATCTTTATCCATTGTATATCTTCAGCTTTCATGGAGATGATGATCCTTTGTATATCTTCATCATGGAGATTCTGATCTATCTATATTATACGTGGTGATGACCACACATGTCATATTTTGTATCATGCATATTCATGGCCATTGTACTCTTATGTATCCGAGACTATTGTATGTACTTGCGGTCATATGCAGAGATATTTGTATTGTATAGTTGGAGGGCTGGTTCTTCCACCTAGTTCTTCATCACTCCACTTCTCAGATGGACTTATAATGTATTTTGGCCATCGTATCACCCCTCTGACCTCACACATTAGGGGGCATCTATTACAGCTGATTTTACCACACATGGTAGATCACAAATTTATGGCCTTCCCTGTCCCTCTGTAGAATCTTTGGACCCCATGGACTATTTTTGTACCTTTGATGTTTCCAAGATCATCCCTAAAAACACATGTTATTTTCCATACGCGACTTTTAAACCCATTCTCGCATATATATGCGGATATGAACCTTAAACCCACATACATCGAGATGTGTGCAAAAGGCCAAATAGTTTTGGAGTTTTCCTTGATGTGGATCCAAGTCACTTATCTCTTGGCCTTNCATTACCCCATTGAAGCACTATATAAGGAACCCTTTGGATACATTGAAAGGGGAGGAATTGAAGAGCAAGAAAACTATATTCCATTGTTGTCGTAGCTTGATTATACTTGAGTCTGCATCCCTTTGTCCCTTGGATCACTTTTTGTTCTTCCCAAGCTTTCATTTTCTTGTGAGCTTGCTATTGAGAGATGGAGGATTGAGGTGGTGGAGGACTCAGTTTCTCCAGTTCACAGATGTGTCAACAGAGGTTGTTATTCTTGTAATCTCTAATTTATATTAATAGAAATATATTTTCCTATCCAATGATGTGCATTTAAATGAATATTGAATCCATGGATGCTTTTAATTGCTTATACATTATTTATTATATATGCTAGAGTAGGTCTAAAACAATTATATAGCATGCTTGTCTTGTTTTTTGATTGTTGAGAGAGAAAATTGATAACACAAGTGGGATTGGAAAAGCTCAATGGGGATCTACATCAACCATCCGGAATAAAGTATGTTTCGAGATCCTTTAGTGTTAGATATTTTTTTCTCTTGCATATTTGGAAGGGATTGATTTCTGCAGTTACTCTGTCTATTGTGGTACCCCAAGCCATAGGAAGTTTTCTCTGTAATAGTAACCACTTGACCCATTGTGTTTGTTTATCAACCGCAAAACATCGAAGATAGCCTTCTAATAATTTGTTTACTATCTATGTTTGTCCATCAGATTAAGAGTGATAAGATGAGCTATGAGCCAGTTGAGTACTCAAACAAGAAAATAATTTGGTCCAAAAAATTCTAGTGAAAATGGGATCCCTATCACTTGCTATAATATTTGGAGTACCATGTTATTTTTGTATTGTCTCCATAAAAGAATTGGCGATCGTGCTTGCTTTGAAAGGGTGAGATAGTCTGTAGAAGTGTGCATATTTAGTAAGTCTATCAACAACCACTATGATGACATTCTTTCCTTTAGAATTTGGTAAACCTGTGATAAAATCCATCAATACCTCTATCCACCTTTGGCTTGGATGGAAAGTGGTTGTAGGAGACCAGGGGTCTTAATTGTTTCCACATAATTTTGTTGGAAAACCAAACATTTTGTCACAAATTTTTGAACATTAGTTTTAATACCATCCCAAAAAACTTCTTTCTTTACCCTGGGGTAGGTTTTTAAAAAAAACGATTTCCCTCATATCGGTGAGGAGTGAATTCAAAAATTACCTTTTGCTTGAGCTGGGAACTCTTACCAATATATAAGCAATTCATGTACCATAGCAAGTCTTATTTCCAAATAAATGTATAAGAGGCATGATGAAACAGGTCTCAGACACTGAGAGGGGAGGGGTGAATCGGTGTCTATTTAAAACTTTAAAAATCTATTTCCAAAACACTTAATCTAATCAGTCATATATATTATGAACATAAATTTTCATACGAAGAATAAATATCAATATCAATTTCTTTTATCGAATAAAATTCTTGTTTACAAATTATAATTTTATCTAGACCCAACTAGATGGAGAGTCCCAGCTTTCCTAGAAAGATTCAACTTTTCTGCAAAACCCAGTTTGCATAGATGACCCAACACGTAGAGAGGAATCCAATCCTCATTCAGGCTCCAACCTGATTACAGACACCAATCTGTTTGTATGAACACAAGGTCCATATTAATGGTAGAATATCCACCAAGATATTATTTATTATCCATCGAGATACTATTTATTGATCTTGTATTCAGCCCTTATATACATTATGAAGGGTTTCCAACTTTGAACAAAAATGTCCTTTTAAAAGAAACATTCTAAACAATGCACCTTTTCATTTAGTTTTAGTTTTATAATTCACTTTAATAACTTTAAACGTTCTTATATGTTTACGTTTTCAGAGTTTTTTAACTAATTTACTTACCCCAACAAATATGGAGCCACTGACATTACAAGCTACATTTCTTGCAATACATAATATTGGTACAGGTTGACCTTTCTCTTCCAATGGAGCATAGTATGGTGCAAAAGCCGAAACAACATGTACACGAGATTGATCTTTGTCCTCCCAAACCTTCAATCGGTCATCAATTACCATTTCAATCCTGGGGTGGCAAATACCACTATGAAATACATTAAGTGCATACTTTCTGAGGCCTAGCTTTACACAAACAACATGATCAAGGAGTTCGCTATGACTGATTAGGCTTCCCTCAGGATCAAGAAGCCTCCACATATCCAAAGCATAATCTCTTTCTGACATAGTGCAAATATAAACCTCAAAGCGTTTGCATCCTTTAGCAGTAAGGTAATTTTTCAAATCTTCCCAAGTAGGGCACAGTCTAACAAGGACACTAGTATCTCGAATTTTTGGATTGATGCATGTCAAAATAGTATCTCGGTCATTCCATCTTATAACTGGACACATAACAGGTACATGGCTATCAGATGGAGGATGAACAACCTCTAATTGAGACTTCATCAATTTTCCGTTGTTGCAAACTTGGTCACTCTCAATGTACTACTTTAAAATTGCTCTATATTCCTAATATCTTTTTATCTCCGCTGAAAATCGAGAAAATCGTTGGGGATCAGCCTCTTCTAACATCTTACATCTAAGAATTTCAATGTGGTAGTCTAGAAACAACATTGAAACCCCAAAAACATGGCAGTTGATTCTGTCTATCTCCAGACGTCATTGGTACTAAATGTAGCTCATTCCCTCCAACCAGGACCACAGCAGTCTTTGCTTCTTGCAGGCATTCATTATAGAGAGAATTTATATTTTTCTGATCAAGTTGGGACTATTGTTCCTTCAATTTCATTTTGAAACAAACCCCACTTGATGCAATGGAATGGAGCACAACCAATGGTAGACACCTTTTGCTCGGACTCAAAAAATGGGAGATCCGAATATCGTTCTTACTTGTGTTCATAAAATCGGTATATTCATATTAAGGGTATATGGACATTTCTCCCATGTAAGTATCTCCATTGTAAAGGATAAAGCTAAACTCTTCACCACCCATTTTCACTGGTAACCTCACAACTCCTTACTTTTGTAAGAACTTTTTAAGTCTGTTATAGATCCAGGAGGGCAATGTAAATTCTCTCTTATTTTTGTCTATCAGCATCCACTCTACCTTCCTACACATGAATTGACTAGATGTTTAGAATGAAATTTCATTTATTGAAAATTCATTTAAATTGTAAATTGTTCTCTTCATGGGTCCCTTTATCAATATTGCCTCAGAGTTACTATCCAAGTGAACAAGTATCCTTAAAATGATGGATCCTTTTGGCTCTGAATGATCATAATTGTAAACAGGTGTCTGCCTATTCCAGTGCCATGATCCACAAATGCAAAACTTTTTATACTCCAAACAACAAGCCAATTTATACTCTTAACACTTATCTATTCATTGCCCTGAATTATTGATCTAAACAAGTGTTATGTCAGAGATTGGTTTGATTATGTACCAAAACAATACTCTAATTCTAGACAAGGAAATATCATTTCCCCCCAATTTCAAGATGATTAACACGTTAAAACATAAAACCTTTTTGCATAAGGCCTTCAAGTTTCAAGTACCCATTAGTTTGTTCTACAACTTTTGTTGCCCTTGATTAATTCAAAAATTTAAAATTAGTTGTGTTCACCTGTTTATCCCAATGGTCTTTCCACTTGGTTTCCACCTTGTAGGGTTTTAAGGTTAATGGCAAATTTTGTGAGAAAGATAGGGAATGGATGACCTGGGCTCGAACCCAAATTCTATCTCCAGAAAACCATCATCATCTATGTCATTACATGTCATCATTTCCTCCACATCACATGTTGACATCAGTGCCAACAAATTCATCTGCCATTTTTCCAACAATCTCCCCCTTTGGCATTGATGGCATTACTCTTCATTTCTTTCCCTTTGACATCAAGGGAAAAGGGTTGAATGACTCCCCTTGACTTTGATCACTTTGTTTTATCTTTTCACGTAAGCGGAGAAAAATATAATCAGCTCCCCCTGACTATGTACTTTCTCTAAAACCAACTGAAAAACCCTTCTTCATTTATTTCTTGGACTGTTGTATTTCTGCCATATTGTCGATTGTTAACTGTCTCCCCCTAAACTGATATAAATTGGTTTTGACAGTTTTTGTTTGGACTGATATCCAACAAATGCTTTCTAACAAAGTAAAAATGTCAAGGTCACGCTATTTCACATTGGACAACTTGCAAAGGCTTTTTACACTTCAATTCTGTCAGTAGTATTTCTTCAACAAGTTCTCAAGTCTCAAGCTTTTTGTTTTGACTTCTTTGATCCATTTTTTTACGTCACCTGATGTTCCAACATTGCATCAACAAATTAATTTTTGTAGCATTATGATTCTAGTTAGCATCACTATCTAATCCTTCTTCCTTCTCAATCTGTTTTATGGCCATGATGTGGGAAAGGACGCGGGCACCTGCAACATAAGCCTCCGTAGACTTGACATTATTGAAAAAAATCCCTACAAAACATATTGATTTCTCCTTCAAAGAGTGTTCCTATATCTTCATGTGCTTTTTGAGAACATTGACAGAGTTTATCCAATATTTTCACAATCATCTCAATTATCTCAATAGCCCATACATTATTAGAATCATGTCCAAATTCTTCCCTGGAAAAAAAAACTCCCATTTCAAGCACAGTGATCAGCATCCAGTGGATTTTTTCATCAACCATACGTTGGCAGCTTTCATCGATTTCTACCAGGTGTTCTAAGGTTACCAAAAATTTTTGGCACCACCCACATATGAAATGCTCAGGAACATGCCACATATATGACACCAGTACTTTTATAATTCCTTCCAATTTTCTTGCAATGGGAACAATATAAGGGTTGTTCACCATCAAACCGTTCATTAGCTTTATTGGTCCTATTTTGAATTCTTCATTATCAGAAAAACCATATTCTATTAATGCTTTTTCAATTGGGTCTAGAATGGAATACTCAGGGTGTATACCCGTGTCAGGGACTAGCAATTCAATTTCATCGCCCAAATGAGCAATGATAGATACCGTTGCTAGCACCCAGCTGACAAAGGGGTGCAGACAAGATAAGAGAGTGGCCACCAAGCAAATGCATCGTCCATTCATCATGAGCCATTGTTTGCATAGGATTTCCCACGTTAATTCACGTAGAAGGGCCTTCTTGTCTTGATCTTACGCCACTACAGACTCCACCGCTACCATGAGATATTCTTGGTTGTCAATTAAATTGAATGGAAGGTTGAGTTCGTAATTGGATAACCAGTTCTCCATTATATTTCTCATTCTCAAATTGGGCAGCACATCTTCTATGGGTTGTGCAGATTGTTTACCGAGTCTCAATCATAGGTCTTGTGAGACTTTTCAATTCTAACTGGATCTGACATGAAATTATTTGACATCGAAAAAAAAAAACTCTTTTGGTATTTCTTCTTCATAATTCTCTCTGTCATAAATATCATCTGGCCTTGAGCTTCGCTGATGTTTTCTATAATTCTGAATGGGGTCTATAGCAAGGAATTTTCTCTGAATCCTGTCACCATAAGGTAAACGAACTACTATGTTGACAACTCCAGGTGTCAATCTAGCAGGATCTTGTGTCAAAGTTGGATATTCGATCCTCTCAATTCTTCAATATTATTTCTATATTCTAAATGTTTTCTGTATTCATCCATGGATCCCTTCTCCGTGTAAAGATTTAGAATCTCCTTCATTTTTTCGGCATCCACACCGGCCTCTACTTTATGCATTTTATATCCTGTGTAAGGATATATGATAAGAACAGCAAGTGTCTTGTCGATTTTGTACCAAGATATTATCTTCATTCCTTCCTCATAATAATCATAAGTCTGCCACAAAATAAAATGTTTCTTTAGTATATCTTGAATTTCAGCATTTCTCCAAATGTTCCTCTTAAACTCGCGAGATGTCGATCAATTTGGTTGGACATTTGCCACTAACCACTTTTATTCAATTTGGCCATGACCCTTAGCTGCATGAAAGCTACTGATAAACCGACGAACTCTGACTTTAGGGGGTTGCCTTAGTGCTAAGGTGATTCTTCATAATGGACCG
This sequence comes from Pseudotsuga menziesii, assembly GCA_001517045.1. Classification (NCBI taxonomy): domain Eukaryota; kingdom Viridiplantae; phylum Streptophyta; class Pinopsida; order Pinales; family Pinaceae; genus Pseudotsuga; species Pseudotsuga menziesii. The sequence continues at coordinate 42,591 of LPNX010793349.1, read as the reverse complement.
GTTCATCATAATCATGTTCATCTCGAACAGTAATCATTTCTTCATAATTGACTAGCTCACGTTCATAATAAATAGGACCTGTTTCTTCATAATTGACTCATTCATCATCATCATGTTCGTTAGTACCCGATTGTCCAAGGCTTATGGGAGGTGAAGTTTCAGGACCTACGCCAACATCATCATTATCATCCATGTAACCAGACTGGTAGTCATACTTAGTAGAACTCCAGTGATTTTTCGATGGAAAAGTTTCCCTAACACCATCCTAACTAAAGAAAAGTTGTACTGCCTCTTCAACTACCCAATTCGTTGACTCCAAAAGGCGCTCTGCCTCAGTCTGCGTGAGTCTTGTGATTTCAATAAACTGATCAATCTTGCTTTTCGTGTCTACCATGGATTTTAGTTGGAAATAACTTTAAATAATTGCATGCAAGAGAACTTCGGTTGAACAATTTTAAGGGTGGAGGGACTCGCGGATAGATTTGCATCCACTACAAGGAATCCCACACATGTGCTCCTTTGGACTTCAACTGAAACTTCATGGTATCCCTCCAATTGGCATATATATTTGGATTAAGTTCTTGGCTCTAAAAATGGACATGTTTCCCTTTTGGATCAGTCTTCCAGCAGTGAGTTGTTCAAAGAAAACCAGCTCTGATACCAATTGATGAAACAGGTCTCAGGCACTGAGAGGGGGGGGTGAATCAGTGTGTGTTTAAAAATTTAAAAATATCTTTCCAAAACACTTAATATAATCAATCATATATATTATGAACATAATGTTACATACGAAGAATAAATATCAATATCAATTTCTTTTATTGAATAAAATTTTTGTTTACAAATTATAATTTTATCTAGACCAATCTAGATGGAGAGACCCATCTTTCCTGGAAAGATTCAACTTTCCTGCAAAACCCAGTTTGCATACATGACCCAACATGTATAGAGGAATCCAATCCTCATTCAGGATCTAAGCTGATTACAGACACCAATATGTTTGTATGAACACAAGGTCCATATTAATGGTAGAATATCCACCAAGATATTATTTATTATCCACCGAGATACTATTTATTGATCTTGTCTTCACCCCTTATATACATTATGAAGGGTTTCCAACTTTGAACAAAGATGTCCTTTTAAAAGAAACATTCTAAACAATGCACCTTTTCATTTAGTTTTAGTTTTATAATTCACTTTAATAACTTTAAACGGTCTTATCTGTTTATGTTTTAGAGTTTTTTAACTAATTTAGTTACCCCAACAAATATGGAGCCACTGACAGTACAAGCTACATTTCTTGCAATACACAATATTGGTACAGGTTGACCTTTCTCTTCCAATGGAGCATAGTATGGTGCAAAAGCTGGAACAACATGAACATGAGATTTATCTTTGTCCTCCCAAACCTTCAATCGGTCATCAATTACCATTACAATATTGGCGTGGCAAATACCACTATGAAATACATTAAGTGCATACTTTCTAAGGCCTGGCTTTACACGGATAACACGATCAAGGAGTTCCCTATGAATTATTACGCATCCCTCATGATCAAGAAGCCTCCACATCTCCAAAGCATAATCTCTTTCTGACATAGTGCAAATATAAACCTCAAAGCATTTGCGTCCTTTAGCAATAAGGTAATTTTTCAAACCTTCCCAAGCAGGGCACAGTCTAACAAGGACACTAGTATCTCGAATTTTTGGATTGATGTGTGTCAAAATAGTATCTCGGTCATGCCATGTTATAACTAGATGCATAACAGGTACATGGCTATCAGATGGATGACGGACAACCTCTAATTGAGACTTCATCAATTTTCTGTTGTTGCAAACTTGGTCACTCTCAATGTATTGCTTTAAAATTGCTCTATATTCCTAATATCTTTTTATCTCCGCTGACAATCCAGAAACTCGTCGGGGATAAACCTATTCTAACATCTTACATCTAAGAATTTCAATGCGGTAGTCTAGAAACAACATTGAAACCCCAAAAACATGGCAGTTGATTATGTCTATCTCCAGACATCATTGGTACTAAATGCAGCTCATTCCATCCAACCAGCACCATAGCAATATTTGCTTCTTGTAGGAATTCATTATAGAGAGAATTTATATTTGTCTGATCAGTTTGGGACTATTGTTCCTTCGGATTCATTTTGAAACAAATCCCACTTGATGCAATGGAATGGAGCACAACCAATGGTAGACACCTTTTGCTCGGGCTCCAAAAATGGGAGATCTAAATCTCGTTCTCAATTGTGTTCATCAACTCGGTATCTTCATATTGAGGGTATATGGACATTTCTCCCATGTAAGTATGTCCATTGTAGAGGATAGAGCTAAACTCTTCACCACCAATTTTCACTGGTAACCTGGAAACTCCTTACTTTTGTAAGAACTTTTAATTATATTACAGATCCAGGAGGGCAATGTAAACTCTCTCTTATTGATGTCGTTCAGCATCCACTCTACCTTCCCACACATGAATTGACTAGATGTTTAGAATGAAATTGCATTTATTGAAATTTCATTTAAACTGTAAATTGTCCTCATCATGGGTCCATTTATCAATACTGCCTCAGAGTTACTATCCAAGTGAACAAGTATCCTTAAAATGATGGAACCTTTTGCTCAGAATCACCATAATTGTAAACAGGTGCCTACCTAGTCCAGTGCCATGATCCACAAATGCAAAAATTTCACTTGTGAATCCAAACAACAGGCCAATTTATACTCTTGACACTAATCTATTCAGTGCCCTGAATTATTGATCTAAACATGTGCTATGTCAGAGATTGGTCTGATTCTGCACCAAAACAATACTCTAATTCTAGACAAGGAAATATCATTTCCCCCCAGTTTCAAGATGATTGACACATTAAAACATAAAACCTTTTTTCAGAATCCCTTCAAGTTTCAAGTACCCATTAGTTTGTTTTGCAGCTTCTGTTGCACTTGATTAATTCAAAAATTAAAAATTAGCTGCGTTCGCCTATTTATCCCAATGGTCTTTCCACTTGGTTTCCACCTTGTAGGGTTTCAAGGTTAATGGAAAATTTTGCGAGAAATATCAGGAATGGATGAACTAGGCTCAAACCCAAAGTCTATCTCCAGAACACCATCATCATCTATGTCATTCCATGTCATCATTTCCTCCACATCACATATTGACATCAATGCCAACAAATTCATCTGCCATATTGCCAACAAGGCACTGGGATCTTGCTGCAGCTTTTGAATAAATGTCCATATTTTTTTGTCATTTTTCCATTCGTCCATTGCTTCGGCTATCCAATCTAGTTGGATGATCGAAATAGAATAGAGTAATGCTTCGGCTATCCAATTTAGTTGGATGTGTTAGATTTTTATCATTCAAGCTAGCATTATGATCTTAGGATCTTTAACTGAGAGAATAACATGCACAGCAATAAAACACAAGAGACAAGAGACACAAAGAATTTTCCTCAGGGAAACCATAAAGGAGAAAACCCTGCAACTTCCTCAGAGATAGAATCAGCACCAAAAGTAAAACCTGAAAACATAAAGATGATCTCCTGACAGCAGTAGTCTCTCTCTTGTCCCAGCAACTTCTCCTCTCACTCATGCGCTGTAATGATTGAATGTGTGTGTGATAAATAGAGAGGCTCAATCTCTATTTATATTCTTTCGTTCACTTGAAACCCACTCCAACATGTCGGCCTCACTTAACAATTACTTACTAGAGCCGACATCTCTAGGAGTGTCTAATAACTCTAGTGCCCCACAACTTGTGGGGACTTTGCCTCCTCTGACCAACATAGATGTTTATCCTTAACACAATGGTGGGGACTATTGCCCCAACTTACAATGACTCACCTAGGGTTGACTTCTCTATGGTATTCTAATAACCCTAGCGCCCCACAACTGCAGGAACTTTAACCCTTGACCAATAGGAGGGTTACCCTCAATGACTTGACATGACTTGTTTATATTATAGAAACTTCCTGGAATAAACATCGGGGTATGAAATGACTCAAATACATTACAGACACATCCCAGAATAAACATTGGGGTACAATACATAAGATATATGGATGAATACATTATGAAGTTACAATTACATCAACACTCCCTCTTAACTAGGAAGGTATTCTCTCGACACAATTTATCAGCACAAGTCTTCTTCTCTATATCATCTGGATCATCATCGAGTCTTCGTCGTCTTCACCTTCAAGTCATCTCTATCTTCAATTCATCTTCATCTTCAAGTCATCTTCACCTGGATCTGGATCATCGTCACTGGATCTGGATCATCCCTCGATCTAGAGCATCATCTCTGGATCTGGAGCATCCCTCGATCTGGATCATCTCTATTGGATCATCAACACTGAATCTTCATGGGTGCTATCTCATGATTATTCTCGTCACGGGAAGTTCTACAGAGCCAGCCATTTTTCATGTTGGTTGTAGGCCTACCCTCTGTACAGGTCTTTTCCAGCACTTATATCTGACCCTAAGTCAGAATGGCCTGCCAAGCACTTATATCTGATCATGTAGGAACCAATCCTATAATCATATAAGAAAGGCAACGCCCAGCACTTACATCTGACCATGTGGGAACACCTCCCACAACCCCTTCAGAAAGTCCCAACACTCACATTCGTCAACCAATGATCAGAAAGGCCCATCACTTACACTTTTCCATGCGAGGAACCAATCCTCCATGCCAAAAGGCTCTGTACTTACATCTAACAACCAATGTCAGAAAGTCTCAACACTTATATTCGACCATGCAAGGAACCAATCCTTCATGCCGAAAGGGCTCTGCACTTACATCTAACAACCAATGTTATAAGGGCGTGCACTCACATCTAATCATGTAGGAACCAATCCTACAGTCCTATCAGAATGGCCCCTAGTCCTAGACTGAGCTACCTGGTAAGTGACCAGGTGCCTCCATTCCTAGAATGACATTCAGCACTTACTTATGATCATGTAGGAACCAATCCTATAGTCACATCAGAATGGCTCAGCACTCACATCTGACATGGAAGGAACCAATCCTCTCACCATGACAGAATGGCTCAGCCCTTACATCTAACCATGGAAGGAGCCAATCATCTCACCATGTCAGAATGGCTATGGGTCTCATCATTTTCCCTTGGAGGAAATATCGATTTGGAGAACACCAAGCTTCTCCCTGAAGTACTCGAACTTCACCCTAGACAATGGCTTCGTCAACACATCAGCTATCTATTCCTCCGTCGCAACATACTGGAGCTTCACTGCTCCCCTCTGCACCATATCCCTGATATAGTGATACTTGATCTTGATATGCTTCGACTTGTCATGCAACACTGGATTCTCTAACAACTTAACACAACTCTGGTTGTCACAATGTATACAAGTAGCATCCATCTGGATATCAAATAAATCAGACAGTAGCTTCCGCAGCCATACTGCCTCACAACTAGCTAAACAAGATGCGACATACTCTTCTTCAACTGTACTCAATGCCACACAGGATTGCTTCCTGCTAAACCAAGAGATCACACCTGATCCCATACTAAAGCAACACCCTGAAGTGCTCTTCCTATCGATGGCACTGCCTGCCCAATATGAATCAACATAACCATCCAGGTTAATCTTCTGACTCGCTTCATACTTGAGCCCATAATCAACTATACCCCTCAGGTACCTCAGAATATGCTTTGCAGCAATCAAGTGAACATGTCTCAGATCTGTCAAGATCTGGCTCAAGGTGTTCACATCAAAGTAAATGTCTGGTCTCGTGTATGTCAGGTACATCAAGGACCCAATCATCTAACGATACATCGTAGCATTGACCACTTCTGATGAAGCATCACTTAATAGCTTCAGGTTCGATGCCATAGGTGTGGGCATGGCCTTACAGTCCATCATCCCAAACCTCTTCAGGATCTCTATTGCATACTTCCCTTGTCCGAGGGAGATTCCATCCACATTTTTCCACACCTCCATACCTAGAAAATAATGCACCATTCCCAAGTCCTTCATTTTGAACTCGGCAGCAAGCTTTCTCTTCGTATCAACAATCAACCCATCCATACCTGTTACAAACAAATCATCTACATATAGTGGGAGCATCATTGGGTTTCCATCTTCAACCTTGTAGGAAAGGTTGGAATCTGCTTTACTCTTGGTAAAGCCAAGAGTCATCAGTAATCTATCCATCTTGTCGTACCATGTCGAACCTCAGGATCTTCTGTAGTCACTCCCTTTGGAACTGGAACCTCTCTACTTGTGTAGGTGTCCAATTCATTTTCTTTAGGGAGATCATATGCTTCCATGCTTGGAATTTGTAAACTTTACCAATATTTTCATCAAACTAATGTGATAGATCACTTTGAAATGAGAACCTCAAATGCAAATAGCAAAAGATTAGATCTTACCGATTTGAGGTGTCCATCCTAGTTCCAGAGCTAGCTAATCTAGGGTTTGTCAGAGAAACCCTAATTTGAAAAACTTGGTTTATTTCAGATATTATTGGACAGAAATATAGATCTCTTCAAGTTGTGCTGTCCAATGTACTCCTTTTTTGAAAACAGTGGAGGGAAGCTCCTTGAACAAGAAGCCCTAGTTTTCCAATTTCTTCTGCAGAAATGCTTGTCACTATTTCTGCAGTATCTCCGAAATTACTACTCCTCTATGTCTACAATTTTGCAATGAGGTATCCCCCAAGGTCCCTATTCCAACACCATAGGTTTCATTAGAATTGGTTTCACCAATTGGGACTTATGATCATTTTCCCAAGGTGGCATGTTACAGGATTGTTCAGAATAGCGAAGTTGTACGGACTGCCACATGTCACTATTCCATCTTCTGGGTATGAAATTTGGAACACAAAAAGTACATTCCATTCCCTCTCTGGAAAATATTTATAAATTTCATTTGGACCTTTGTATCCCACGATATAGCAATTCTCCCCAAGTGTCTTGTTTAGGGATGAATTCTGGAAGAGGCCGAAACCCTAACTTGGAGGGATCATATCTCCCAGAATATAGTGAATATGATGCTGAATTTTGGATACAGTGTACATCAGGATTTCATCTTTGTCCTATGAAATTTTCAGCTCCTAAGACTTCACCAATCCCAAGATATAGCGAATGTACCAAAACGTATCAGTTTTAGTATTTTAGGGTTTTTCCAGCTCAGGGTCAAACTAGGGTTTGACTTTCCCGGAGTTTCACCCAACCAAAAATCTTGATCCAGGTCTCTAAAATTCGATTTTGATGAGGATAGAAATCGTATTCCAGGCTCACTCAAAAATTCCTCTTCTGCAAGAAGTCCTAATTTTCCGCACCAAAGCTGAAAATGCTCGGAATCGAATTCTGCTTCGACAGAAAGATGCACCCTTCAATGGAGAGTCAGCCTAGCATATTTTTGCTGATGGATTGTGGAGAGAGACCCAAAAATCAAGAAGGCCTAGCTTCTATAGCTGCACAATTTCTTCTTCTAAGGTTAGCTCTGATACCATGTTATATTTTTATCATTCAAGCTAGCATTATGATCTTAGGATCTTTAACTGAGAGAATAACATGCACAGCAATAAAACACAAGAGACAAGAGACACAAAGAATTTTCCTCGGGGAAACCATAAAGGAGAAAACCCCACAAATTCCTCAGAGATAGAATCAGCACCAAAAGTAAAACCCGAAAACATAAAGATGATCTCCTGACAACAGTAGTCTCTCTCTTGTCCCAATAACTTCTCCTCTCACTCATGCGCCCTAATGAGTGAATGTGTGTGTGATAAATAGAGAGGCTCACTCTCTATTTATATTCTTTCATTCACTTGAAACCCACTCCAACATGTCGGCCTCACTTAACAATTACTTACTAGAGCAAACATCTCTAGGAGTGTCTAATAACCCTAGTGCCCCACAGCTTGTGGGGACTTTGCCTCCTCCGACCAACAAGGAGGTTTATCCTTAACACAATGGTGGGGACTATTGCCCTGACTTAAAATGACTCACCTAGGGTTGAAATATCTAGGATATTCTAATAACCCTAGGGCCCCACAACTGCGACTTTAACCCTTGACCAATAGGAGGGTTACTCTCAATGACTTGACATGACTTGTTTATATTATAGAAACTTCTCGGAATAAACATCGGGGTACAATACATAAGATATACGGATGAATACATTCCGAAGTTACAATTACATCAACGGGATGGTTGAAATAGCATAGAGTAATGCTTCAACATCCTCATCTTTCCTTGAGAGTGCATCTGCAACAACATTTTTCTTTCCCTTTTTGTATATGATTGAAAATTCATATCCCAACATATTTGTCACCCATTTTTGTTGCTCTTCTGAAGATATCCTTTGTTCCAAGAAGTATTTAATGCTATCATGATCAGTTTTAACATTCAAATGTCTCCCTATAAGGTAGGGGCATCATTGCTCCAAGGCATGTAGTATTGCCAACATTACCTTCTCGTAAATGGGATTTTTTAAGTTCTTTCCCTTGATTGGATGACTTATGAAGGCAAGAGGGTATCCTCCTTGCATTAGTACAACTCCAATTCCATTTTTTGAAGCATCACATTCCACAATAAAGGTTTTTGTGAACTATGGTGTCGCCAAAACGGGATCTTTACACATGGCCTCTTTGAGATGTTGAAAAGCTTGAGTTTCCTTTGCAGTCCAAGAAAATGCATCTTTCTTCAATAACGTTGTTAGAGGAGCTTCTATTCTTTGATAGTTCTGAACAAACTTGCAGCAGTACCCTGTCAAACCTAAGAATCCTCGAACATTCTTTAGGGTTTTGAGAATCAGCTAGTCCATCATGGATTTAATTTTTAGGGTCTACCTTGACACCTTCATGAGATACAATATGACCCAAATACTCTACCTCCTTTATCCCAAAGAAACATTTTGAGGGTTTTGCATACAGTTCTTTCTCCTTTAGTAGTTGTAGTACCCTGTCAACATGTTGAACATGTTCTTCCCAAGACTTGCTATATATTATTATATCATCAAAGAATACCAGCACAAATTTTCTAAGTAAAGGCTTGAAAATAAAATTCATCAAACCTTGAAATGTGGAAGGTGCATTTGTTAGACCAAATGGCATGACCAAAAATTCATAGTGACTTTCATCAGTTATGAATGTTGTTTAGGGGATGTCTTCGTCCTTCATTCAAATCTGATGATACCCGAAATGAAGATCCAACTTTGTGAAGACAACTGCTCCATGTAATTCATCTAACAATTCATCAATGATAGAAATGGGAAACTTATCTTTAATGGTGATCTTTTTGAGCTCTCTATAATCAGGACACATGTGCCATGATCCATCTGGTTTGGGTACCATTACCACCGGTGCAGAGTAAGAACTTTGGCTAGGCCTAATTATGCCAGCCTCTAACATTTCAGAAACCATACGCTCAATTTCACTCTTTTGGCTATAGGGATATCGGTAGGGTCTGCTGTTAGGAGGAACACTTCCTGGAATTAAGTGGATAGCATGATAAAAGTTATGAATCGGTGGAATACCTTTGGGAATATCTTCAAATACCCTTGAATGCTTATTAATGACCCTTTGGAGATCTGGGGAGATAGGGAACTTTTAGGTTTGAACATATAATGAGCATAATTATGCAACTACACCTTCATGTCCCCTTTTTAACCACGTTTCCATACCATTAGAGCTTATCACCTTGTGTGGTTGTCCTGCTATACCATTCAACTCATATTCTTTTCCTTCCCATGAAAAGTTTTTGAAAATTAAAAGCCATTGTTCTCAATGATTGTAACCATTGGACACCTAAGACAACATTATCACCATCCAATGGGATAACAATCATTGGACTATTCAATACATATTCCCCCATATCCATATTGATATTATGGAATATCCATGAGCAATTTATAGTTCCTCCATCTCCAATCATTACTTGAAACTTTGGTGTTGGTTATGCAAAGCAATTACAAACTTTGACTAATTTACATTGAATGAAATTATGAGTACTACTAGAATAAATCAACACTGTTACCTTCTTCTTTTTTATGTATCCTTCTATGTTGAGAGTTTGAGGAGTGCTAATTCCAGCCAATGCATGACAATATATGGTGGGAGTAATTTATTTTGAAGTAGCCTCTTCTATTTATTTTGAAGTAGCCTCTTATATTTCTTCTGAAGTTGCCTCTTCTTGAGATGCTTCCTCTTCTTTTGGTTCTTCCTCTTCACAATCTATGTAGCATAATTTATTTTTGTTGCACTTATTCCCCTTACTATACTTGTTGTCACAATTAAAGCATAATCCTTTTACTCTTCTTTCATCTAGTTGTTGGGGTGTCAATCTTTGTGGTGGTTTAGAAGAAGGAACATTATTTTCTTTATATGTGTTGGAGAAGGATTTTCTATTAGTCATTGCCATATTTTTACTTTCAACCATCCTTGCCATCATGAAATCCTTCTCTAGGGATGATGGTTCAAAGATACCCACCTCATGTTAA
>LPNX010793349.1:0-16509 GCA_001517045.1 Pseudotsuga menziesii | reverse complement strand
CATTCCTATCCATAACAGTGAAGAAAATTATCTATCTCAAATTCAGATTTTTCATTTAAAATTTTGTGCAGTAAGGAGATAGTTCAGTAAAATACCTCGAATTAATCCTGCTTCTGATCCTGCTCCCGCTACTGCTCCTGCCTTTCCCTCTCCTGCTCCTGAAGGAGCCTTATTGCCGGCTCTAATTTTCCACCCTGCCGACCAGCAGGTTTGCTGGCCCTAGGAAACCAACGGGTTTCCTAGCCCCCGAGCCCACGTACCAAGAAAATGGATAGCAACCTCCTTCCCTTAGAGTACAAATCTGCCTAGTAGTAAATCCCCAAAAATTTCTCCTTTTCTCTCTGTTCTTTCATAAAAATTTCTTCACTCTCGTTCTTTTGTAAAAAAAAAATTTCCCCTGTTCTTTCATAAAAATTTCCCTTATACCTCCTTCCTCCACCGCCTTCCTCCCCCACCGCCCTTTCTTCCACCGCCCCTTTTATTAATTTAAGTTATTCTTATTCTTGGGCAGTGTATTTAAATTTTCGGTTGGCAGGTGTCAGTTTCTTTGAACGGTATGTGTTACACATGTCCTAGCATTTTTACCTATGTGGCTTGCTCAAGATTATATTGAGCGGTAAGGTAATGGTTTTGTAAATTATGTTTATTATTTATTAATAACTTAAATAATAATTAAAAAAATATATTAACCTTAATAATTATTATATATATTTTTTTTTCAAATAAATTAAAAGCACTTACTATTAATCATAAATTAATATGGGGCATTACAAGAGAAATCGCTTTATCTAGGTTGAATGATGCCAACCTCTAACATGTATTAAACCATATGCTCAATCTCACTCCTCTAGGCATAGGGATATCAGTAAGGTAATATGTTAGCGAAAAGGATCTCTAGAATGAGTTGAATCATGTGATCATGCCCTTGGACAAGAGGGATACCTTTGGAAATTTTTCCAAGTACCTTGGAATAATTGTCGATAAAACTTTGCAGATCCAAGGAATAAAGGGCTTATAAGTTTTAACATTTAGTGGGCACAATTGTGCTATTACTCCTTGTTGTCTGTTTTTTAATCATTTTGTCATGTTGTTGTATCTTATTACTGTAGATGGTTCCCCTTGAATACCTATGAGTTCACTTTCTTGGCTATCTAATAAAATATAGTTAAAAGTTTATTAAAATAAATGTTTCCAATAGTTTTAAACATCAAACCTCTAAGGTGACATCAACATTACCCGATGGAAATTGTGATATGGGGTTGTCCAAAAAAAAGTTCCCCATAATGAACTTAATACTATGCCACTTCCTTGAATAGTTTCTAGTACCTCCAACTACAATCGGTAATTGAAACTTTGGTGTCAGATATATACTATAGCCATTGAGACGTTTTGATAATTTGTAATCACTGAAATTATGGGAACTACGACAATTTATCAATATTATTTTTTTCCAAGGAATACCTAACAGGGAAACCCAAGGGATGCTTCCCTGTATTCATGGATGGAGTCCCTAGTAAACCCATTGCATCTACTTCTACACCTCACCTAAGTGGATCCAAAACGGGCACCTATTAGCACAAAACTATCCAAATTCCCAAAAAAACAGTGACAATTGGTTGAGCTAACCCCTTGGGATCTCAATCAATATTGTTACATTTTATTTATTAATATATCCTTCCACCTTTATATTTTAGGGAGTGCTAATTGTAGCCAAAGTGTGACAAGATAGGGTGGTAGTAATCTCCTATGTTTCTAGATATTGAGAAGGTTCCAATGCTTCTTATTCTTCATCTTTGTAGTTTATGCAGAATAATTTATTCTCATTACACTTATTCCCCTTAATATATTTGTTTTCACAATTTAAACATAGTCCCTTTTATATTATTTCATCCATATGTTGAGGTGTTAATCTTTTAGGTTGAGCAGGGTTAGGAGTGGGAACATTGTTATATGTGTGGGTGTTAGTTACAATCCTTCTAGTAGCCATATTTTTACCTTAAACCCTCTTTTGCACATTAGAAGATCCTTATCCAAGGATTTATACTTAAAGAGACACACCACATTTTGAATTTTTTCCTTTAAACTACCCATAAAGAAATCCAACAATTTATCGTTTATTAGGCATTTAGCACTAAGACTCAACTTTTAAAATGGTTGAATGTGATATTTAACAAAACCACTTTGCATGAGATCTGCAAATTGACTAAAGAATGTGTGTGTGTGTGTGTGTGTGTGTGTGTGTGTGTGTATATGTGTATGTATGTATGTATACCTATACATCTGTGTGTGTGTGTATACATGTGTGTCTGTATATATATACATATGTATATACATATGTGTGTATATACATACACACATGTCCATTGGGCGTAGATCATGTGGTTGGGACATTTGGTTGTTGCACTCCCCACCCGGGTTCGAATCTCGTCGGGGACATTTGCTCCTTGGGATCCCTTGTATGTAATGAAATATTAGGCTAGTGATTTGTTTGTCATGATTGGCCCTCTGGGGGCTTGTTGTTTCCCGTTCATGTATACTTTCCAAGCGAGTATAAGAGATATTTTCCTGGGTGGACGTAGCCATGGTGTAAATTGGACTTCCATGGTGAACTATTACACCTAAATCTTATCATCAGCATGTGAAGAGATCCCAAACTTTAGTGTTGCCCTTAATACCAAATTATGAAGTAAGAATATTGGTCCAGACATCAAATTTATATGTGAAAATCCAGCACCGCCTATACCCTTCAGTCAAAAAGTGGTACCTTCTTCAACACCGCCTATAATATGTTGACAGTAAGTGGTGGCACTGCCTTTACCCTTTGATCAAGGTGCAGTTCTGCCCTGTCACCGCTCTATCTTAGTGAGGAAGAAGTAGTGCCCTTGGTAAAAATTGAAAAAGAGAGTTTCTCACGAAGCTTCTCGAAAGAAGGCTTCGTGCCACCCTTATCCCTGATCACTAGAGCTAGTTGGGCTCGAGATCCATCCTTGTAGGATCTCCTAGCCACCTCACCCACCAATTTCTCAACCATATCTATCCATTGCAAGCCTATAAAAGTAGGCTCATTCTCCATGGTTGAGAAGAGGGTAAAGGTATGTTGTTGCTTTCATATTCTGTCCTAAATCAGTTAAGTGAGCTTGAGGGAGCAAGTTGGAGCTATTGGGGACGAGATGTTGGCTTTGTGAAGGAGTACATCGACACTAAGGCATAGGTTTTAAACTTCTTCTCTATTATCTAATGCAAAATTGGTTCCCTTCCCATAAAATATATTTTTGCAATATCGTATGTTTTATTATTGAATTCCTTAGTCATTAATATAGAATAGTGGATTATATTTTGGTTCTATTTGATCTCGTTTTGTTGTTTTTCTTGTTATTATGCAAGTACATCCATGAAGGATCATCTTTACATGAAATAGCTATACTAGTACATCAAACAGACTTGATTCCATATCTCCACCCACTCTAGGGAATGTCTTCCAATCTTGTTGTGTACCATTTATTCTAGATCTAAACCATTCAAACTAGAGGAACAGCTCATGTCCCCAATGGAGTCGCTAGATTTGTAGCTAGGACTGTATAAGCTAGTATGTTTTATTTGTGTATGGGATTTATTCTATGTTTCAAATAAATTGAGCCTCTCTCTCCCTTCCTTAAGTAGGGCACACCTTTAAAGTGAAAGTGAAATTTTGCACAATCATACTGCATGGTTTTACTTTTTATGTCCTCACCTCATGCATCCACCTAATCGTTCAAGATAAAATCAAGCGTTAGACTTAGGTTATAATTTGTAAGGCAAGTCTGGTAGCAAAAGGTTTCTCTTAGGTCCAAGGTGTGGACTACCATGAGACTTTTGCACCGGTTGCAAAAATGGACTCCATCCGCCTTGTTTTGGCAATTTCAGCATCTAAGCACTGGGAAGTGCATCATATGGATGTTAAGTCAGCCTTTCTGCATGGAGATATTCATGAGGAGATATACATGAAGAAACCTGAGGGCTACATCTCTGATCCATATTTGGTTTGCAAGCTAAAGAAGTCACTATACGGGTTAAAGCAGGCCCCAAGAGAGTGGTATTCCAAGATGGATGCCTTCCTTCTCTCGCAAAACTTCCAAAGGTGTAGATCAGATACAAATGTGTATAGACAGCAGTGTGATGGTCATTTGATTATTATTGTTTTATATGTTTATGACTTACTGATCACAGGTAGCACAGTTGCTTCTATTTCAGCCATCAAAACTACTCTCCACAATGCATTTGAAATGAGCGATTTGGGGCTCTTAAAACATATTTTGGGGCTCGAAATTGAGCAAAATTATGATGGGATAATGGTCACTCAGTAAAAATACATATCAGACCTGTTATTCAAGTTTAACATGGCTGAATGTAGGCTTGCACCATTCCCTTTCCTTTCAGGGATTAGCCTTAAAGAAGGAAAAAGAACACCTCCCATGGACTGCACTATTTATCGACAGCTGATTGGTAGCTTGTTGTACTTGACACATTCTTGGCCTGATATTTGTTATTCCGTGAATACTATATCAACATACATGTAGAAGCCCCATGATATTCATTGGAATGCAGCCAAGAGGATCCTCCAGTATATTCAGGGAACCAGGACCTACGGCATTCACTATGATGCAGACTCCGAGCTAGAGCTGGTTGGATACACAGATTCTGATTGGGTGGGTGATTCTATTGATCAGAATTGTACTTTTGAATATGTATTCATGTTTGGTGGTGACCCCATTTTTTGGTCTAGCAAAAAGCAGGCTGCCATAGCATTATCTTCAGCAGAGGCCGAGTATTGAGGAGCAATGAATGCTTGCATCCAAGTAGTTTGGTTGCAAGGCATTCTTTCAGAGTTTGATCTTGGTATTACTTTGTCCACTGTCCTCTTTTGTGACAATCAAAGTGCTATTAAGATATCCATAGATCCAGTTACCAGCCAGAGTACAAAGCATGTATAGATCCACATGCACTATATCAGGGAGCTAGTGCATGACAGGACCATCATTCTGCAATACTTCCCGACTGATGAGAAGATTGCAGACATCTTCACCAAGTTCTTTTTAGAAAATAAGTTCACTTACCTCCGTTCACTGTTGGGGGTGAGTTCATTAGGGTGATCAGACTACTTTCAGTGTTCAGCTTGAGGGGGGGTTTTCCCACTAGGTTTTCCCTCTTTTCCTCACTTAGTTTGTTTTTTAGCATTGTTTGAGTTTTAGTATTGTACAGGGTGACCTATGGCCTTATTTGTCAGGTCCCTAGCATTCTTATGCATTTTATGTTTTCTACTCCTCCTGAGTATAGCTTAAGGGGGGGTGTTGGATACATTTACCACCACACACACTCATTTTGGTCAATTTGGCCTAGTTAAACCACTATCCTAAGTTTTATTAACTTAATTAACATCATAGGAGCACTAGATGACATCAGCTAGATCACACCCACACCTAGCTTCAGTCAAGGAGGCTAACTTAGCCTTCTCCTACATTCGGGGAGGCTAACTGGAGCACTCCGGGGGTGATCTGAGTGTCATTAATGCCCCATATTGCTAACTGATGGTTACAATCAGTTAAACAGAGAAATGAAGGTATCTTCCTTCATTAAATTGATTATTTAATGATTATTTAATGAACTGGAGTCAATAGGGGCGCCTCCAACCACTTCTAATGGTCAGTTACACTTTAATTAACCTCATCGGGGTTCATTGGAGTCATTGATGCACTACCACTTGTTGGTTGGCTTGCAGTGACATGTGTCTGAGCTACTTTCAGTTAGACTCAGTCATTTATTGCACTCCGACTTTAGTTAGGTCTCAGTTGAGTCAATTAGGGTTTTGATCAGTGGTTAACTTGAGTGTTGACTATGGCCTACATTCAGTTAAGCTAGACTCACTCATTCAATTCAAATGACCTCCTTGGGAATTCAAATTGCTTTCTCATTCATGCTTGCAGCATGATCATTGTATTGTATTACTCATTCTTTATGTGAATATACAGAGTGGCTACTCATTTTTGTAGCACAATTACACCATTTTCATGCCTTATTGTTATTAATCTCTTATGAGACTGTGTCTTGGTCCCTAGATTACTGTGACAGATTAATATGATCAAATCCTCTCACATATTTTGCTTGCTGCTTTAGTTTGGGTAGTGCTTGTTGTCTGTACAGTTAGGATTTCTTAGAAGAGAGAGATAGTTGTGTTACATAGTTATGGCTTCGCCTTCCAAGACTACCAACCAAGAGAGTCCTTTACCAAGCACATCTTTTGTTTTCCCTCCATATGGGGATGTTGGTCCTCCTCTCATGGTTACGTTAAGCCTTCCTAGATTAACTATTGGATTACCTGTTTGGTTATTCTCCAATCCAGTATTCCCATGTACACCAATTCCCTCTGATCCTAATCCTTCATCACAGGAACATCAACATCATGTTGATTCTCTGCCTTCTTTGCCACATGATTCTTCTCCCATTTCTCCTTCTTCGCCTGTTGAAAGTTGTAGTACTAGTAGTCAGGTGGATAAGAAGAATAAGAAAAGGAAGATAAAGAAGAAGAAAAACAAACAAAAAACCAAGTCTCGACCAATTACTCCTCCCAGTGCAGAGAGTGTTTATCTACACACCCAAAGACCGCGTAACCCCAAATTCTCTTGCATTATTTGCAAGGGTGATGACCTTTTGAAAGATTGTCATGGTTTAGCCCTGGTTTTAGAAGAATGGTTTAAGGTTTCCCGGCAACCGATGTCATCAGCCTTTGGTCATCATACTGATGATCCGCCCTCAACCAATGACTCTGTGGTTAAGAGTCGGAAGGGTAAAGTTAGAAATACTTACTTGATATGTAAGGACATGCACTCTACTTACCTTTGTCCTCTCAACGATGAAGCTTCTAAGTGGTTGGAAGATATTAATGTTCCTCAACAACAGCTCCCAACCAGTTATCGTAAGTTGTCACTTGACATCCCATTGGTTAATAAAGTGGTCGATCCAGTTCTAACCTTGGTCGATCCCACTCTTTCGTTGAAGAGTGAATTTGAAGTGGTCGATCCAATTCCATCCTTGGTCAATCCCACTCTTCCTTTGAAGAGTGAATTCCAAGTGGTCAATTCACATTCATCTATGGTTGACCCCACTCTTCCTTTAGAGAGTGAAGTCGAAGTGCTTGAGTCAATGTCATATCCACCCAATCCCACTCTTTCATCAGAGAGTGCTATGACTGAAGTAGTCGCTTTGACCAAATCTTCATCTTGTTCTCCTCTTCCAATAGAGAATGAACCAAAACCTACTGAAGTTTTCATGCTTCGTTCTGATTGTTCTCGACAAGAGGAATTTTTTTCTCTTTCGACAGAACCCTCTCCAAGTATTGAGGTTACTTCCTTTGACTGGAGTAACCTAACAGAGTCTCATCTTCATTCGAGTGTTCCTTTCCAGATAGTTGTGAATGTTACCACTAGGCGGATGCTTTGCACTATTGTTGACGAAGGGGATTCTGTTAGTATTCTATCCTCAACTGCTTGGAAAGCTTTAGGTTCTCCTCATCTTGTGCCATCCACTGATTAGATACTGGCTTTTAATCGAAGACCTACTACACCTTAAGGGATCCTTCCTCATTTTTCTATTACATTAGGAGGGAAAACTATCTTTATTGATGTTATGGTGGTCCAAGGTCCTTTAGATTTCAATCTGCTCCTTGGACGTGATTATGTTTATGCCATGAAGGCTGTAGTGTCCATATTTTTTAGAGTTATGCATTTTCCTCATGATGGGAAGATTGTGACCATTGATCAATTTTCCTTTGTTACACCTAACCATTGCATCACTCCTAGTAATTAGACTGCCCTGAATGTGCCTCATGTTCTTGTGATTCCTTCCCCTTCTTCTAGTTAGCTTCTTCCCATCATAGGTAAAATGGAGGGCATGTTTGTAGTCTATGGACATCATACTGAAGTTAAAACGCTAGATTTTATGTAATGGGGGCAACCTACCAACCTATGGATATCATTTTAGGTAAGAGAAACTTTGTGAGCATAGTTCCTTTTCTCTTTTTCAAGCTCATTAAAAAATGAAACAAATGCCTAAGAAAATATTTCTTTTTTGTGTCAAACTCATTAAAAAATGAAACATGTTTGAGAGCATAGTTCTTTTTCTGTGTTAAGTTCGTTAAAAAATGAAACAGCCGTTGTGGGCATAGTTATTTTTCTGTGTTAAGCTCGTTAAAAAATGAAACAGATGTCTTTGAGCATAGTTTACTTTCGGTTTTAAGCTCGTTAAAAAATAAAACCACTCCTTAAGCATAGTTTACCGTTTGGTTTCGAGCTTGCATAAAAATGAAACCATTCCTGAGCATAGTTCATTTTCTATTTCAAGCTTGTTAAAAAATGAAGAAGGTTTCCTTAAGCAAAGTTTACCTTTTGGTTTCAAGCTTTCATAAAAATGAAACCATGTTTTGAGCATAGTTCATTCTCTGCAACAAGCTCACTAAAAAACGAAGTAGATACCTTGAGCATTCTTTTAATCAGTATTTGAGCTCGTTAAAAACAGTAAGATGGTGGTGAGCTTGCTTTTCATTTTTCGTGCTCTGGTTAAAACATGAAAAGTGGTTTGAGCTTACTTTATCGCGTTTTCGAGCTTTGGTTCAAACATGAAAAAGGTTCTGAGTGCCTTTTATGCCTTCAGCGTGCTTGTTACAAAATTAGTGAAGAGGTATCGAGTGTACTTTTACTATTTTTTAGACTCGTTAAAATTGGATTATGAAAAAGAACCCCTTAATGGAGTCTTCTTTAAGCTCTTATCGGACTCTTAAAATGTGAAAAGATTTCCGAGTGAACTTGTCTTCTTCACACTCGTAAAAGAACTTGAAGAGTTGTCCTCCTAGTGATAGTTTACCCCTTTTTCGGACTAGGGGCACTACATACGAAAAAGGTACACTCCAACCAATCATGACTGGAAGAGTTCTCTTGGGTATTATTTTATAATTTTTCGGGCCCTAGGGACTAAATCATACAAAAAAGGACCCTTTGGAGTCTTCTTCTGTCTTCATTCAGACTCTCTAAAAATGAATAATGCCGAGTTTACTTTCAATGGACTCATTAAACTAAACACTAAGAGACCCCTTTTTGGGAACGAACCACTCCTTTCTCAGGTTTGTAAAACATATGAGAATGAACTTGTCTTTGGACGAGCTACAAGTGTTTGTTACCCTCTTTGAACTTGTAAAAACAAAAAGAGACACTCATCAATCATGATGGGGGGATTAAGGGAAAGGAATCAATTCATTTTGCAGATAATATGGCAGTTTGTCGTCACCCTTGAACAACGCACTTGTCTGCATTTCATTCAGTCAATTGAGTAAATCAACTTGTCTATGAGTCGATCCACTTTCATGAGTCTTGTCACCCCTTTGAGTCTTTCAAAGAATGCATTATCCAATGTCATATTGTGTTCTGCCTCATCGATTCAATGCTGCCAAGTGTTTTATCGTGTCACTTGATTTTCAAAGGGAAGTTAGAAGTTTACCTCTGCAATTAAAATAGTCTTTGTGTCAGTACTTTTGAGTTAGTCCAATGGTTACAATATCTACAACATTCCAGAACTTTGTTCTGAGTTTCATGTCGTCGATGTGGGATTCATCATTGCCCTCCTTCGACGAGACTATTCCTATCGACATCAACTCATCATCCAGGAATTAGTCTTATAAACAAAATTTAGTACCTTGAGGTCAGTATTCCTTAATGAAAAACTATCTCGCTCTCAACATAGGTTCACATCATTGACCTTTGATCGATAGAATTGACTAAGTGTTCGACATCAAATCATCTATTCACACTCAGTATTTTGTACTAGGGTACCTTGGGAATCATTGACATTAATGGTGATCTCCCTCGCACTTGTTAACGGTTCACATCATTGATTGTTAATCAAGTGGTTTCTACCATGTTCGACTTCAGATCATTGTAATCACATGGATAGAATTGTACTTTGTGGAAGACGAGAGGAAGACCTTGGGTGTCTAATGAAAATCACTCATAGCTTTCTCCCCGGGTTGCGATGGAGTATATTGTATGAAGTACCAGCATGGATCCACATGTGTATGGTCGTGGCTATGCTCAAATTTGTGTCTATATGACATAGATATACATTGTATATTTGGTAGCTATGTCCAAGTTTGAGTCCCCTATAACATGGGTCTACACTGTATTCTAGTAGCCATGTTTGTTTATCTCTCTTATGGATCTGCCTTGTATTGGTCTGCAACCATGATGAAGACACATTTGATCATGAGTCAAAAGTATTGATCTATTGCAGATGCCTATTTGATGATCTTCGATCAAGTTGATTCTTTCCTCAAAGTGATAACTTTCTCTTTCAAATCTCTCGCCTATCATATCCCTCTAGCCTCATGCTTTGGGGGGCATTCTGTTACACCTAAATCTCATCATTAGCATGTGATGAGATCCAAAACTTTAGTGTTGCCCTGAATCCCAAATTGTGAAGTAAGAATATTGGTCCAAACAGCAAATTTATATGTGAAAATCCAGCACTGCCTCTACACTTTAGTTAAAAAGTGGTACCTTCTTCAGCACCGCCTATAATATGTTGACAGTAAGCAGTGGCACATCCTTTACCCTTTGATCCAGGTGCAGTTTTGCACTGTCACCGCTCTGTCTCAATGAGGAAGAAGTGATGCCCTTGGTAAAAAGTGAAAAAGAGAGGTTCTCACGAAGCTTCTCGAAAGAAGGCTTCGTGGCACCCTTATCCCTGATCACTAGGGCCAGTTGGGCTTGAGATCCATCCTTGTAGGATCTCCTAGCCACCTCACCCACCAATTTCTCAACCATATCTATCCATTCCAAGCCTATAAAAGCAGGCTCATTCTCCATGGTTGAGGAGAGGGTAAATTTATGATGTTGCTTTGATATTCTGGCCTAAATCAGTTAAGTGAGCTTGAGGGAGCAAGTTGGAGCTATTGGGGACGAGATGTTGGCTTTGTGAAGGAGTACATCGACACTAAGGCATAGGTTGTGTTGTCACCAGAACTATCCCATAAAATTTTAGATTGTCACTATCAAAAAGGTCAAAGCCTTGAGTTTCTTGTGTTAACTTGTTTAAATATAAAGATAAGTTTCTTGAAGATCACCAGATAGAAGGCCGTAGATACATGTTTCGCTTCCCATTACATGTAAGACATCTCTCATGGAGGGAAAGCACGCGAATGTGAAAAGTTAATAATCAAGCAAGTGATACAAAGTGTTGAAAGTATACACAACAGGGTTCTATATAGCATGTCAAAGTTTACCAAGAAAGCATCCAATGTCAAAAATTCCCAACTACATCTTTAAAGTTTGTCGGTTTCAAGATTAAAAAAAAATTCTATGATGATGGTATTTCCATCAGAAGTCTGCTAATACAAATTCATCATCAAATATTTTTATGATTTTCCATAGATAACTGATGAGATGAAGCCAGATGGTGCAAATGCCAACAAAGCTTCCATGTGTTGAACTTTTAAACTTCAGGATCCAAAAGTTCATGGGTTATCTTCAAATATGCTGCCAGAGAAATCAAATGGAGATCGCCAATAGAACTCGCAGAGGATCATCATCAAAGAATGAAAACATGTTAACTGAAATTGCTATATGCCAGTAAGGTGTTAAATTCCACCTAATTACTGATATTTCTTCGATTATTAACCTATTATGTTGGATCCATTAGCATCAGAATCACCATCGTTCTAGAAGGATGACACGAAATTGTAGCCAGCTCCAAAGGGAACATCTGCATCAGATCTCGAATGAAAAGAAAGTCATCAAGCCGCTATAAATTTATTTCAATATTAGTGCTATAAAATATCATTCTCCAAGATCAATACTTCAAAAGAAAATCAATGCAAAAGTCACAAGTTGTTGAGAAGAAAGTGGAAGCTGGAATCATTGTTGGCAAGCTCATAGAAAAGTTTGACAGCCAATTGAAAGTTCGGTACCAACTAAGAAATGGGATTCAATTTCTATTCTATCTTATCGTCTATATAAAGAGCGACAAGCAGATTGCAAGGGAGCAAGGAGTTCCAGCCAAGGGCTGAGATGGTATTTGTAGGGCATGTATGCACTTTGTTTCTCTTTATGTAGGATGGCTACTTTGAAATGATTATAATCATGAGCTTGTTTTGATTTTATACATGAATTGTATCTAGTTATGATTTTATCTTGTGTGTGGTCTTTATAATCCATTACAAGATTCTTATAATGATGTGCAATTACCTTTAAATGTCCTATTGCAGAACCAGATTCATTCTTTATAATTTCATGCTCGTAGTCTTTCCTATTACTGTATTTTACAATGATACATTTCCTGCTATTTGATCTTTAAACCCAGCTTGATCTTTGTACTGTTATACCTCCATCACTCTATCAACGCAGTTACCCATTAAACCAATTTTAAATATTCACTAGCCATGCTCCTTATGCAATCAAGCTGCATCTTTTAGTGATAAAATCTCCAGGCGATGTTGCCAGGGACAGAGGAATGAAGACATACTTCCCTGGGCTATACGACAATGAATATATCCAGAATTTGATGGTGAACAAAGGCTGGTGACATAGTGGCTGCAAATTTCTTCATCGAGTGACTCCAAAGAATCCAAAGGTGACTCCATTTTTTGAGCATCCAGAATGCCATCACAGGATCGAATGAAGGCCATTGTGGCTTGGAGGTTTGCACCTCTTGACTTTTCTATAGTTACTAGTTTCCCACATCCAGTACCAAGTATGACATAATGGAGAGATTTTATGCCTATATTCAGAGAAAGGAGAGAAGATAATCCTGCTGATCACCTCATCAAGTTCCATGAATGCATGAATCTTCTAGATTTACAGCACAAGGATGTTCGTATGAAGATGTTCATGTATTCATTGGATGGTGATGCACGTGAGTGGTATTTCTCATTTCCTCCTTCCATCATTTCATCCTTGAAGGACTTCCACACAGTGTTCCATGAGCACTGTAAAAGGTACTTTTCAGATGAGTTTTTATTTGAAAATTGTTGTGAGGAATATGAATTGCATGATGAGGATGAAATATTTTCTATGGCTACTTCCGAGGAAGACTCACAACTCATAGTTGATGGTAAAATCCATGATTATGTAATTAAGAATGCTACTACTTCAAATTCAGATCAGCACGCTAATAAGGCTGGGAAGGAAGAAGATAATTTATTGTCTGCTATATTTTTTCATAACTCTGTTTTACAACAAGAGGATTTTCTTTCTCCTTATGTACCTGTCACTTCAAATTTAGATGAAAAAGATGATAATAATGAGGAATATCATGCTAATTTTTTTTCAAATCAACCTTTCTATCATGAATATGAATCTGACCCAAGTATTAAGGGAAATGATGAGAAGTTAGATCTGTCCACTATACTTTCTCATGCATCAAAGGTCGAAAAGCAGTTTGAAAAGCCATTGATTTCCATTCTTGAGCCATTTTAAAAGAGCAATAATGGAGAGGAAAAGAATTTTGTTTCAGCACCTATTGAAATTTTAAGCAGTGAGCCTATATATGATGAATACTCAGATGAAATGGAAGAACGGCCTTTTGAATCAGTATTTACAGAAATATTCAGCAACGGAAGTATGTATGACATCTACGAGGACAATGAGAGTGATGATGTTGGGTCACCAAATCAGTGTATAGTGTGTCTTTTTGAGCAGCAATCTTCAAAAAGCAGAAATCCCATATCCTCTAATCTAGACAAAGAATTTCAAGGAAATAATAAACCAAATATAGTTGTCTCAGTTGGATATTTCAGAGACCAAGGAGGTAATTTTCAATTTTCTTCTCTTTCATCTCCAACAATCCAAGAAAATAAATTTGGTGTCATCTATGAAGCAATGATTTCACATAAACAAGAAGATGTGCTAGTTACATGTTCTCGATTTGCTTCTTCTAACAATTTCTATGACCCTGTAGCAAGTTACATGGAAGCAAAGCAAAGTGATAAGTCTTGTGTCTTTCATCTTTTAAGCACAGAATTTCAAATCTGTGGGTATGGTTTCTTGGATTGTATGTTTTTGTGCTTTCAAGTTTTTTCAGTCTTTTATATACTCAGAGATGGAAGCAAATCTTAGCTAATTCATAAACTTATGGATTGGTTATATTGGAATTTTTTCTATATTTGAAAAGAAGTTTTTGATTGCTTAAGTATGAATAGTGTAAATAAATAAGCTCGCTTTTCAAGCATTTATTTTCCAGTCTGTATCTAGTGGATTTGTTTTCAGTTAAGCAATGCAGAAAAGCAGTTTGGTTTTCAGTATGTTGGCTTACCGTAGATCGGTAGACTCTAGGCCAATGGAGCAATTTTTAGTTTGCAGTATATGGTTGTTATTCAGTATGATGGGAATCTATATTTGTAATGTGAATGAGCATGGTACAGTTGACAGGTTTGAAATGAGGTCATGTCTCCAGCCCAATAATGGAACTGGTATTTTCAGCTTTCAGTGAATGGTATGAGTGGTAAGTAGAGAATTGTTATAGCTGGCAGCAAAGGATGAAGGCACATGGTCAAAGTGTTCTTAAAGCCTCACAAGGAGAGATTTATCCCCAATAGGAGCCAGGTGTTGTCACCAGAACTATCCCATAAAATTTTATATTTTCACTATCAAAATGGTCAAAGCCTTGAGTTTTTTGTGTTAACTTGTTTAAATATAAAGATAAGTTTCTTGAAGATCGCCAGATAGAAGACCGTAGATACATGTTTCGATGCCCATTACATGTAAGACATCTCTCATGGAGGGAAACCACGCGAATGTGAAAAGTTAATAATCAAGAAAATGATACAAAGTGTTGAAAGTATAAATACCGAGGTTCTATATAGCATGTCAAAGTTTACCAATCAAGCATCCAATGTCAAAAATTCCCAACTACATCTTTAAAGTTTGTCGGTTTCAAGATTAAAATGTTTTTCTATGATGATAGTATTTCCATCAGAAGTATGCTAATACAAATTCATCATCAAATATGTTTATGATTTTCCATAGATAACTAATGAGACAAATCCAGTTGGCACAAATGCCAACAAAGATTCCATGTGTTGAAATTTTAAACTTCGGGATCCAAAAGTTCACGGGTTATCTTCAGATATGCTGCCAGAGAAATCAAATGGAGATCTCCAATAGAACTCGTAGAGGACCATCATCATAGAACGAAAACATGTTAACTAAAATTGCTATATGCCAGTAAGGTGTTCAATTCCACCTAATTATTGAGATTTCTCTGATTATTAACCTATTATGCTGGATCCATTAGCATCAGAATCGCCATCGTTCTAGAAGGATGACACGAAGCTGTAGCCAGCTCCAAAGGGAACATTTGCATCAGATCTCGAATGAAAAGAAATTCATCAAGCCGCTATAAATTTATTTCAATATTAGTGCTATAAAATATCATTCTCCAAGATCGATACTTTAAAATAAAATCAATGCAAAAGTCACAAGTTGTTGAGAAGAAAGTGGAAGTTGGAATCATTGCTGGTAGGCTCATAGAAAAGTTTGAGGGCCAATTGAAATTGTGGTGCCAACTAAGAAATTGGATTCAATTTCTATTCTATCTTATCGTCTATATAAAGAGCGACAAGCAGATTGCAAGGGAGTGAGGAGTTCCAACCAAGGGCTAAGATGGTATTGGCAGGGCATGTATGCACTTTGTTTCTCTTTATGTAGGATGGCTGTTTTGAAATGATTATAATCATGAGCCTATTTTGATTTTATAGATGAATTGTATGTATTTATTATTTTATCTTGTCTGTGGTCTTGATAATCCATTACAAGAGTCTTATAATGATGTGCAATTACCTTTAAATGTCCTGATGCAGAACCAGATTCATTCTTTATAAATTCATGCTCGTATTCTTTCCTATTACTGTATTTTACAATGATACATTTCCTATTGTTTGATCTTTAAACCCAACTTGATATTTGTATTGTTATACCTCCGTCACTCTATCAACTCAGTTACCCATTAAACCAATTTTAAAGATTCACTAGCCATGTTCCTTATGCAGTCAAGCTCCATCTTTTAGTGATAATAGGTTGTAAACTTCTTCTCTATTATCTAATGCAAAATTGGTTCCCTTTCCATAAAATATATTGTGTCATTATAGTATGTTTTATTATTGAATTCTTTAGTCATCAATATAGAATAGTGGAATATATTCTGGTTCTATTTGATCTTGTTTTGTTGTTTTTCTTGTTATTATGCAGGTACATCCTTGAAGGATCATCTTTACAGGAAATAATTATACTAGTACATCAAACAGACTTGATTCCAGATCTCCATCCATTCTAGGGAATGTCTTCCAATCTTGTCGTGTACCATTTGTTCTAGATCTAAACCATTCAAACTAGAGGAACAGCTCCTGTCCGCAGGAGGTGCAAAATTCCTAGCTACGTGAACCACTATTTATATATATATACACACATGTGTATATATATATATATATATATATAT
>LPNX010793335.1:0-10401 GCA_001517045.1 Pseudotsuga menziesii | reverse complement strand
ATTGAAAACCCAGGAAGGGCAAAATTTTGGGGTTTCCCTTCCATTGTCAATGTACACAGTTCTGCTTCATTTCATTTTCGACGGGCACTCCATGAAACCGAAATTTTTTTGTAGGGAAAATTCGGTCATGGCCTTCTATGACAGGTAAATAGGCCTTTGACGGGCGCACTGAAGCCTTCAAATTTGAAGCCTTCCCGCGAGCCTGGTTTCATATATCTAAAACATTGACTTAAGCGCCCTGGGCCAACTAAAAAGACTACACCTTCCTACAAAATAAAAGAAATCACGAATGGTCTACATGGCATGACCACGAATGGTCACTTGACTGATTGACGGCAGCAAAATCACAAAATCACTAAGGGCGATGACTTGGTTAACTTATCTATTAAAGAGCATCTACTTACAAGTGCAACTGATATGATGGAATGCCTGAGAACGGATCCATTTGGGGCATTCTGTCAGCCTCAGTGTGACCTCTGCAAACCCTCCTCCTTTGCAAACCCTCCTTTGCCGCCCTCTCCTCTGCGAGCTCTGTCCCGTGCGGCCTTATCCTCTTCTGCCCTCTCCTATTGTTCAGGTGAATGATAGGAGAAACCCCCGACTTCCCTCTTTTCCACAACAAAAATCCCAAATCTATTTTCTATTTTTGGTTTAAAAGAAAAACAAAATTTGATTTGGTTTTATATAAAGATAATTGTTATATAGGTTCTAAATGATCCTAATTTTTCATTTAAATAAAAAGTATAAAAAATTAGTTTTTTTAAATTTAAAAAATAAATTAGTTAAGTAAAGTTGTATTTGGTAATTTTTACTTTTATTACATAACTTTGCAAATTGAAATTTTTTTATTCATGTTAAAATGAGAAGTAGAAAATCATTGTCATGAAATTATTATTTAGCAAACTATCTATTTAAACTAGATAAGTAATAGAACTATGATTAATAAAAATCAAATTTGTCATTTAAGGCATAAAACATAAAAGCAATTTAAGAAGAGAGACATTATATAAAAAATGAGTTAGGAATGTTAATATATACATTACAAAATAAAAGAGCTAGAAAGCATTAGTTGATATTTATGTCCTCCACCCATCATCACCTTGGCCAAACTCCTCAAGCTTAACCCCTTCAAACACAAATTCAAGCCCTTTGTAATCTTAATGCCAACCTCCCCAAGCTTAACCCATTCAAACACAATTTCAATCCCTTTGTAATCTTAATGTCAACCTTAACATTGTCATTATTAAAGATTATAGATGTATTGCTATAGTAATCATGAATCACACATTATGACAGTCAATTACTTCAGGATTTGTCTTCATATTATGAACCTCTAGCAAACATCATATTAACAAAATCTCTAATCTTGCAACTAATTGTATAAAACCTGGTATCTATATCCTTTAATTGAAAATTGTGTTCTTCCCTAGGACCTTCATTCTCCTATACTTTATCGCCAACCAAAAATCCATAAGAAATATATTCCTCTTAAACTCATTGTTAGCATAAATAGGGCTCTTACCAATGCCTTATCTAGATTCTTAGTAGAGAGTAGAGAGTAGATAATTTGCAAACTTTCATTGGCCAAACATACAAATTCATTAAGGGTTCATTTGATAATATCCACAAATTTTCATAATTTTCATTTAAACAATGAATAACTCAGGGTTAGTTTTTATGTTGTTTCTCTTTTAATAAACATTCCTATTCCCACAGCCCTTGAAGTCATTCCTAAATTAGTGGGCATTGAAACTTTAACTAAATCAAAATATGCCTTACTTTGACCTTCTTTTGCTTTAAAAGAAAATTCTACAAACAAACTTAAACTATATATGTATTAAATCCAAGGAATAGTAGTTTTAGTCTTCTCAATTGAATCCTTGAATTCTTACTCAATAACTTTATTTTATCCTTGACTAAATAGGTTGTGTTAAGATATCCTCTAATAAATCCTTGAGAGACACAAGGTGAGAGACTACAATATAGGGGGATCTCTTATTAATAGACATCCTAGTAGGGTGGTTGTTAGGTTGTAAGTTGGTCATTG
This sequence comes from Pseudotsuga menziesii, assembly GCA_001517045.1. NCBI lineage: Eukaryota > Viridiplantae > Streptophyta > Pinopsida > Pinales > Pinaceae > Pseudotsuga > Pseudotsuga menziesii. The sequence continues at coordinate 8,354 of LPNX010793335.1, read as the reverse complement.
GAAAAGAGAGAGAGAGGGGGGAAGTTTGTAATGAGGGCATGAACCATACAAATACAAATGAGACATATACAAATGAAGGGATAATTCACATTAAATAGAGCATTGGAGTAATAATTCAATGTAGGCACATCCCCACCCTAAAAATCAAGCAATTTTAGATCCGTCGCTTAAGCGACACTTATGCCCCCCATTTCAAAAAAAAAATTAATCTTTTTGATTTTTGGCATGGTTAAAAGAAAAAAACCACGCGCCGTCGGAAAAAACCGTCGGATTTTGGATCAAAATCTAGTAGTGGTTTGAGTTTAAACTTTTGGGCAGTTATAGTATGTCCCTAACCCAAAATACTAGCCTAAACTAATGTGTTTCATCCCAAGAAAGAAATTGTTACTAATATATTTTATATATTACCGTTATTTTTAAGGGTTGTTGATTACTCAAAGGTAGCAGATGTGAAACCAATGGTGTTTTGACTTGAAAGAAGAAACAAGATGAGAAAATAGAAATAAAAAATGAAAAATGAAAACTTCCACTTCTCTTTTTCTTTTCAGAACTGAAAAATGAAGGCCACGAAAGAAAAACTTTTTTTTTTTTTTTAAGAAACAAATACATGCAATGCACCTAAGGCTAAATCCTAGCCTACATTCATATGAAGAAAATACCTTTTTTTTTACTTTTATTTATAAATAAGAAAGAAAAACAACCTACAAAGTAATGCATGCAGGTAATATAAACAAAGTAAATGGAATTATTCTCTATACCCATCAACCAGACCCTAGGCTACCCTAAAGCAAGATATAACCTCACTTGAAAAGGAGACTTGCAAAGGGGAACAAGCCAACCACCTTGACATGAAGATGTTAAACAACAAGACTGAAATAAACAGAGGTCAGGAAGCTCCTAGGTTCAGTCTAAACCTGTTAATAGAGTCTGCTTAGCACCTTTCACAACAAGGTCATGCCAAGGAAGAAGGTGGGGGAGGGAAGCAAGAAAAATAAAAATAACTAAAAAGGGCTTAAAAATCAATTAAAGAGTAGCCTCAATAGGATCCACCACTTCCCAATGGTCATTCACAGATAGGGGACCCAAGAGGACCTCTCAGACAACACTAAAACACCCTAAACATGCCCAAAAATGGTGAAAAATCACTAAAAAGGGGAAATCACAAGTGTCCTTGAGAAAATTAGTGAGTGACTTATAGGTTTCCTTAAGGAAAGTCATGAGTACATCCAAAACACTCTACTATGTAGTATGACAATTGCGAGTGGGTGGTGGAAGGCCTAAAGAAGTCTAGAAACAACCTTAAACAGGCAAAGAAGGCGTCCTAACAAACCTAAGAGTTGCTCCTAACTTGCAAGAAGGACCTAAAACCTTAATTATAGTCAAAAGAGGAAAGGAAACCCCAAAATAGATAAGTCCTCCCCAGCGGAGTTTCCATTTCTATTATTAGGGAAAGTGTTCCTATAGCTGGGGGTTAAGAGGCCACCAACATACTATGGGTATAAAGATAGGTGTATAAATGTCTGCAAGAAAATATCAGCAATATTTCAAAGGTAGGAAAGGTTCATGCCTTATTCACTGAAGGCTTATCCAAGATTTCCTTTGTCCCTCCTCTTGCTCCTCAATCCAATATAATTGCAAAACAAGATTCAACCTTCCTTAAACCAATTTGACCATATGTAAAGAAATGCTAATCAAAATAATCTGAAACCCTAATCTGATTAAAGTTAACATCTGATCATAAATAGAGATAGAGCATACATCACACATTGATTTGGAAAGGGAAGAGCATCAAATATTTATTATCAAGTGGAATAAGTACAAAATATACCTTCTCCTCATGCAAGGAACCTCATGAAACCTTTGATCTGGATCTCCCGCTTCTCTTCTCCAAGAATCTCAGCCTCCAAGCTATGCAACAAAAGAATATGGAATACAGGGAAAAGGTAGGGGGGATGAGAGTCACAATTTCTCTAGCATAAAAAATGCAAATTCCAAGTCTCCTTTCATGGACCTCTCTCCCTCTCTTATATACTTTTCTGAAGAGTTAGGGTTGAATAGAGATAAGTTACAACCGAAGGAGCAGTTCCAAAACCACCCAAACCACTTCAACTTCAATATTTTTCCATTTTTAATATTTGTTTACTTCTACAGGACAGACACGCAGGTTTCCTTCTGATAGCTCACGAGTGGAGAGGTAAAAATCATGAGTTTCCTTAGGCAAACTCATGGGTGGGTAAAAAAATCCATTGTTATGGTATTTCCAAGAATTTATACGGGTTAATGTATTATGGAAAGTTTTTTATTGTTCTTGTACCTTTCCAATGGTGTGGAGAAGAGGTTAAACAGAGTTACATAACTTTAGATATGTCTCCTCCAATCAAGGTGTCTTTTCAGTGTCTAAGAATGGCTTTTCATGAAGTGTCGTCATGTGACAAAAATATCTAACAGTTGTCATGAATAGGGGGGTATCATTTTAGGCTATAACATGATGGAAATATAGTGGGAAAGCCCCACCAAGTGATGTAACTCTAGTGTGAAATACCCACCTAGTGAATGTCCTTTAGTGCGAAAGTCCCACAAAGTTAGTAATGATACAAAAGCGCACACTGATGTAAGAATAAGAGGATTGACCAAGAATCAAGGAAGAAGGGTTGTCACCGACTCAAAGGAACCCAAAATCTTGAGACGCATCTTTTGAGAAATAATAGTCTAAATAGGTGATATATGGAAATGTTGAAGAAGCTTGAATGTATGCAAGATGTAGAATTCTGAATTTATAAGTTTCAGTTTGTTTGGGTATCAATGGCTCATTGATCCAGATGAAATATACAATAGAGATTCGAGGGAACAGAGAAGAAAAGAAAGAATTAATATCTAAAAGAGTCTAAAGATAAATTTTATGGGGTCTAGAAGAAAAGGGTGCTCTATGAGAAGAAAAGTGACTGCACAAATACAAGTGTGCAAAGAGAACTAGATAGGTATAAAAGCTAAGGAGTCACACAAAATCATAGTCATATGAGGAGTATTTTCATATATATACATTAAGAAGCATTTGAAAAAATGGACCAAGGGTACAAGAGGAATATTTGTGCAAAAGAAAATTTTCATGGATCACAGGTTGAAGGAATAAAGATTGTAGATCGAAGGAACATAGGTCTGAAATTGTGTGAAGGATCAAAGATCGCAGATCACTGAAACTGTTTCTAAGGTAGTGTGATAGAAGTATATTTACATTCATATCAGGGTTGTAGAAAGGGGAGAGGATAGGTAGCTCAATATTCATTTTAGTTGGTTATGAAGAATCTGGGTGGAAGGAAGGGGAAAGGATAGAAGACTGCAGTCTCCTTTCATGTTGGTGCATGAACACAACAAGTAGGTGTTTGTGCAAAATGATTAATGTAATCTCACGTTGGTTCCTGAATTCAACAATTTGGTGCTGGCGTAGAGGATTGGTGTATTCAATAATCAATTTGGTTCTTGTATGTGGGATGTATGTCCCAATTAGATTAGTGTTTGAGTGAGTTGGTGCTCACATATTGGATATTGGTTTCTCCCAGGCTGTCTTTCATTGTTGTGACTGAATTGAAATTGGTGGATAATTTTGTAAAGTTAAAATTTAGGTTAATTTTTTGCATGATACTAATTAACTCCCCCCCCCCTCCTCTCATTGTCATTAAAAATTCCAAAAGTCTTGATGGTGTTGAATCATGGAGGAATGGAAAATTTTGGTATTTCTTTCTCCCTCTAATCATTTATCTCTTGATTTTTATTTCCAAAGGATCTCCTCTTGATGCAGGATTTGGTTCAATTCCAAATAAAGAGTGGATTCTTCCTTAAGAAAATCCTTAGAGTATCCCTAATAAATGGTACTGAGTTGATATGTTCTATTTTATCCTCAAGGTTTTTCCCGGCTTCAAATATGTTGCCGATGTTCTAGATATTCAATTTTCCTTTACATACTTGAGACACTTCTAAATCTAGAACAACTTTGATCCAAAGTTTGATGAAGCTTATTTCCACCACCATGAGAATTGGTCCATGATTAGGTGATCTAAAATGGATCCTTATTGAAAACATTTAATCACAATTTAATTTTTACAAAATTAATTTCAACCTTGAGCTAGAAGATGAAGGGCCAAAATCCCTCAAGAAGGTGAAACAAATTGCCTTGATGGTTGGAATTCTAAGAAAATCTATTAAAGAGTGTTATCTTGATGAAGAAATAGGGAGACCAACTATAGGGAGAAATGTAGCTTTGAGAGCATAAGGGCATTGTCAGAGAAGAAGACTCGAAGATGCAACCTGCTTAAAGAATGATCAATGAAGGAGTTGTTGTACCTATTCATGCATGAGTCAAAGGTTGTATGAGCCATGGAATCTACATTATTGCGAGTAAAAATGCATCAAAATATTAAATTAGAATTCATATCTCACCCTTGTAATAAATTTTCGAGTATTTTATAATTCCCTGTGAATGTTTCCTTTCCCATTTGGGTTTCCAAGGTCAAATATCAGTGCCAATGTCTTTGTTGGTGCCATTTGTGTCACTGCATTGCATTTTTGTTTAGTACCATGGTGGTTTAATCACACACAGACCATTCTTTGTTTAATTGTTGTTATTAAATTGTGATGAAATTTGAATGTACCACTACGAAAAAATTAACTTTATGTTTGGTGAAATGACAATCCATCTATGCTGGGATGAGTTTATAATTATTGGAGTGAATTCGCAGTACCCAAGGTATTTATTTCATTGCTTGGGGTAAATTTACAATGTTTGGAGCGATTCTACATTTCTTATGGTTTTATTCCATTGCATATGGCAAATTTACAACTGTTGAGGTGTGTTTAGTGATGCCTAGATTTGTTCACTAATTCCTAGACATTTCTATTGATTCCCAAGGAATTTTAAAACAATGTTGGGAAAATTTAAAAATGCTGGGGAGTTTTTATCATTCTTAAGAAAATCTAGAAAACCTCAGGTGTTTTTAAATAGTGTTGGGCGAATTTATATATGCCTGGGTGTTTTCATAGCTGTTGGTTTTGTTCTAATCAATGTCAAACACATCTCTTTTGTTATTGGGTGCATATTAAACTATTGTAGATGAATACAATGTTTTATGGTCATATTAATTGTTGGAGGATGAATATAAATGTTTTTGTATCATTGTAGCTTAATTTCATTAACTGGTCAACCTAATTTCATTGCAAAGAAATCATTTATATATTTTTTCTCCACAAATATTTGCATTGATGAAATTGTCAAGCTATGAGCCTACAATTTATGTATCAATAGGGGGTGCTCGAGCCATATATTTCGAATACGAAGGGAAATTTCTTGGGTCTTTCATTAATTTCTGCCTCAAGGTTGATTGGTTAGTGATCTGAAGTAGCTCTTATAAGGATGAAGGATTTGAAAGAGATCCCCTGCCTGATTATGTTTTCAGAAAACATAAATATGTTCATATGAGAATGCACTTGGGGAGAGCCTCTGTGTTTATTGTTCCAAGTGTGCTTACCATTGTTAATTTCAATATACACTAAATTCATATTGGAAATGAGAGATTGAAAGGCATGGCTAGATTGATCCAACATATGGGCTCCTCCTCTTTTCTTGAGAATTTAGGTGATCAAATTTAAGTACCCTCACAACATCCATTGATTTCCCTAAACTAGGTCCAAGAGAGCCCGAAGGGCTTCAAGCAATTTTAGCTTTCCATCGGTGGTAAAGGGGCCATAAATATTGGTTAAGAAGCTAGAGGAATCAGGGCCAATGATCCAAAAGTGAGCAGTAAGAGGTATTGAGGTGGAGAGGAAATCAGAAAGGTCAATAGGAGTAAGGTTCCAAAGTATTTCTAGACCAACCACTGCTCTCTGAGCATCAAGAGCTATTAATTTAAAGCCATTCCAACAATAGTGAGCTATAGAGCTTAGAAAGGATTTAGAGCATTTTGTTCTTGAAAAATAACAATAGTTGGAGATTCTTGATGGGTCTTCAATCAAAGAGTACACTGATTACTATTCCCATTCAAACATTTTATATTCCAAGAGAATATTTTCATGGCTAACCTTACAGAGTTGAAGTTTTGGACATGATTTTGTCCAGGATCAAACTATACTTACCCAAGGATATGAATCAAGATCCAAGCTCCTGGATCATTTGTTGATTACTTTTGCATCCCTGCTTGGAATCTCTTTTGTTTATATCCTATTATTGTGGCATTACTTATATATTAATTCCCATAGTTACTGATTACGACTCTTGAGAATTGAAGGGTTGATTTGGGTGAGCTTCAAATTCTTCTCGTAGGGTTTGTTGGATTATGTGGATATAAGGAGTTGATATAGCTTGATGGTCTCCATGATTGTAAGAATCCAATATTTCTTGTAGATATAGGTCATATATATCAATGCCTACTTCTCTATATATATCGATTCATTATCTTTCTCCATGGGGATGCTATATTTTGGGTTGATTTTGCATATTTTGGCTAGGTCAGAAAGGGTCGCTTAAGGATTTGAGATCAGGTTTTCTTGGGAGGGTTGAAACAGGGTTTTGGTTTGATATAAGAATCATTAAGAACATTGAAGGAATTGATGTTGGGGCCCAGATTATCAAAATTAGGAAGGACAATTTTGCGATTTCCTTTATTTTCCCTAGACTGCCATCCAAATAAGACAAGTCTAGACAAGGATGAGGGTGGAAGATTATTCAAGCGACAATATTTGAAGAGGTGTCCATGGTCTTGAAATTATCTACACTGAAAGGGGATGTGTTCATAGCCAATGATATGGATCCATTCCGTGAGTGTAAATAGAACTTGAGATGGATACACTTCCATTGTATCTTATAAATAACTTGGAAACATGTACACTTTCATTATTTTGTAAAGGGAACCTAGAACATCCTATGGTTCAGGAAGTTGAGGAGGTTGAGGATTCATGTATTATAGGAATAATAATTTTCTTAGGAGATATTTTTCATTTTGGGATTTCTCCCTCAATGGGGATTTTCCACTCTACATATCATACTCATTTGTGGTATGATTGTTAGTCCCTTAGCAATTCCACAAGACTATAAATCCCACTAAGGGAATTCTGTTGTGTTGATGGAATAGGAAACATAAGTTTAGACATTGTTTTAATGAAACATATTTTTTTGTTATACTATTTTTCAAATTTCCATTGGATGAGATGTATTGATTGGACATATATTTTTTTACCATTATGGAAATAGATAAAAATGGTGGCAGTGGAAATAAAATTTAAAGAAGTATTATTTATAAACACATCTTTCATAAATCAAGCCATAAATAGACTTTGTCGATGATAAAAAATGTGTGAAATTCAATGTATCCCATTCCAACTTGTTCAGGAATTGATAACCAAGAGTGAATGATAGTAAGACAAATTATAGGCCAAATTGTTATGATCCTCCCCTAGTGATGTAAGAATGGTTTAAGAGCTTATTAGAGTTAATGTTAGGATAATATGTATGTTGGTCAATTAATGTAATGAAAATTGGTCATTAAAAAGGTATACTATATTAGTTATTGAATAAGGCCCACTAGGTTTGTCATTAAATAGGTTGCACTAGTGGCCAAATTGTTATGACCACTCATACTATTTATGAATATATGGATACACACTTAAAATAAAGTTAATCAATTGAAAATGTTAGAAAAAACTAAAAAAAAATGAAACAACTATAACAATAGAACAAGAAATCGATGTGGAAACACTATTGTGTATAGGTAAAACTATAGGGAAATGGAAGCTTCAATCTTTTGTTATTACTCAGAAAAAACTTGCATTTATTCTTTATTTCATGATACAATGCCAATGGTCACTTACATTTTATTAAATACATAAGAGGATTCTATAAGAAACTAAAATACAGTAGAAGGCTCTATAAATTTTCACCTTGAGGGCTCAGACTTTGAACCCATAGTTATGGGAACCTGGTCACTCCCCCCATGACTACCTCGATGGGTAAAAATCATGTGAGGGGATAGTAATGTACCACTCTACATGAAAACATCATATATTTGGACATTTACTTCACCTCATGATAGAAAACTGCCATTCTAATGTGGAGAGATGACGGGGCATATGAAATACATTTCCATGGACCATATTGATGTGATCAAAATCATTCACTCATATTACTTATAAATATATGGCCATAAACATAAGGAAGTTTAATAAATTAATCACTCCCATTCTAGTGTGGAGAGGTTAGAGATCATATGAGGTACTGTTAACACCCAAAAATGGTTAACTACCTCATCTACCCCATTTCATGGCTCATTCGTCCATTTACCTACCATATTTCCCTGAAAATCCCACTAAAA
>LPNX010793312.1:94468-139071 GCA_001517045.1 Pseudotsuga menziesii | reverse complement strand
CCCTATTTCCTATTTGTGATTTTATAATCAAATTGTCTGCAAGGTCATAGTATGTTGGTAACCCCCAGACCTAGGTTATTAGGTGAATTATCCATTACAACAGCGCCAATAGGGGTGACAAACCAAATGATAGATAACAAATATTACATAATATAGAGATGCATTTCCATAAAAGTGATGTCACTTGTGATTCTAAAAGGTTGTGTAGATGACGGGGGTTGTTGTGGAACATTTTCAAAGACTATTATAATGATAAAAAGGCATTGAATGAGTTCTCTCGTCATCTCAAAATTACACCTAGGTGATTGGGGACATGACCTAGTGGTAATAGAGAAAGGAATTTGACACCCCATCACCTTATTAGTAGTATCAAGGTGGTCGTGTACATGACACATTGTTTTAGAAAAAGCAGGATCGCAGAGAAATGACAATTATACAATTAAATGATTAAACAATATGCAAATCTTAAACACATTATAAGTGAGACACAAATATTATAACGTGGTTCACCGAAGATGAATACGTCCACACATAAATTTCCAATCCTTTAATATTATACCATCTAGCAAAATGAAGGGATACAACCTGTAGCAACCCTGTTGCACTTCTGTTGATGTATTTGTAACTTTGGAATGTATTCACTTGTATATTTTATGTATTGTACCCCAATGTTCCTATCGGGAAGTATTTGTAATGTAATTGAGTCATGTCATACCTCGATGTTCCTATTGGGAGAATCAACAATATAAACAAGTCATGTAAAGTCAAAGAGGGTAACCCTCCTTATTGTTCAAGGGTTAAAGTCCCCGCAGCTTCGGGGCACTAGGGTTATTAGACTCTCCTAGAGAAGTCGACCCTAGTAAGTTATTGTCAAGTCGAGAATTAGTATAAATTGAGAGTGAGCCTCTCTATTTATCACACAGTCACTCACACTCAGTTGTAGTGCATGAGTGAGAGAGAAGGAGCTGGGATAAGAGAGAGAACAACTGTCAGAGATCATCTTATTGTCTTTGGGTTTTACTGCTGCTATTGGTTCCTATTCTATCTTTGAGGAAGTTGTGAGGTTTTCTCCTTTATGGTTCCCCCAAGGAAAATCTTTGTGTCTATTATCTCTTGTGATTGATTGCTGTGCATGTTATTCTCTCAGATAAGATCCTAAGATAATACTGTGTAAATTGATAAAAATCTAACATGGTATCAGAGCTAACCTGAGAAGAAGACACTGTGCAGCTACGGAAGCTAGGGATTATTACTTTTTGGGTCTATCTCCATAATCCATCAGAAAAAGGAGGCTGGGATGAACCTCCATTGAAGGGCGCATCTTTTTGTCGAAGCATAATATGATTTTGAGCATTTTTAGTTTTTGACCTACCACTGCATCGGGAAATTAAGGATTTTCACTGAAGAGTAATTTTTGAGTGATCCTAGGCCAGGATTTCTCTCCTCCTCAAAATCAAAGTTTAGAGACAAGAATCAAGGTTTATGGTTGGGTAGAACTCCGAGAAAGTCAAACCCTAATCTGCCCTAGAACCATAAAACTAGCATCGTAGAAGATCAACTCCAGATCCAGTTTTTAGCTTCTCAAATTGGTAAGATCTAGATATTTTGTATTTCCATTTGAGGTTCTCAGTTAATATGTCTCATAAAAACCAAGATTGATGAAAAGCTTGAGGGAGCTGATAACTTCCGAGCTTGGAAGTATAGGATCTCCCTGGTCCTGGAAGAAAATGAGTTGGACTCTTACATCAATGAAGAGGTTCCAATTCCAGAGGGATATGAGGCTAAGGCCTTACACAAAAAGAAATTGGTCATGGCTAAGAGGATTATTGCTGATCCAATCAAGGATCACCTCATACCACATGTGTCCTCCCTAAAGACACACAAAGCAATGTTTGATGCCCTGACCAAACTGTTTGAAGGAAAGAACATAAATCAGAAGATGACTTTGAGGAACCAGTTGAAGAATGTGATGATCCAGAATGCAGAGACTATACAGTCATACTTCACAAGGGTATCTCTGATCAAAGAACAACGTGAAGCAGTGGATGAAGAAGTGTAGAATGTAGAGATTGTGATGACCACCTTAAATGGTCTCCCTAGATCACGGGACTCCTTCATTCAAGGGATTTGTGCTAGAAGAAAGCTAGTAAACTTCAGTAGACTGTGGGAAGAATGCTCACAAGAAGAAGCTCAGATAGTATCCCGAAAAGAAAATATGGGAAGTGAAGATCAAGCTCTCACAGTACACTCCAAGAAAAGCAGAAGGGACTATCATCATTCCAAAGGTAAGCATTTCAACTCTATAAAACCTAACAAGGATATATCTAAATACAATTGCTTTACATGTGATGAAAGAGGACACTTTGCAAGACATTGTCCCAAGAATAAGAATAGCTCTCACAAGAAGAAAGGAAACAAGAGAATACATCATGCTCATGTTGCAAAGGATGATGAACCTTCCACAAAGAGAATCAGACAAGAAAGTGACAATTCTTCAAGTGATGAAGAATATGTTTTGATTTCCGCTCTCATGGGAAATATAACACATGGAAGCAATGATTGGCTTATAGATAGTGGGGCTTCCAAACATATGACAGGATTCAAAGAATAATTTGTGAAAATGTCTGAACATGAGTCACCTCACAAGGTGAAACTTGGGGATGACTACCAGTATCCAATAAAAGGCAGCGGTGAATCCTTCTATAAGCTAGACTCTGGAAACTCTATGAAGATGAAGGATGTCTTGTTTGTACCAGGACTAAAGAAGAATATCCTCTCCATATCCACATTAGATGCAAAAGGCATAAGGGTTGCATTTGTAGATGTCCAAGTTCTTATGTGGCCAAAGGGAAAGACTATAGATGATGCAGTTGTGATTGGAGAGCAAGAGGGAAGATTATACAAAATAAAGGGCCAACTAGAACAAACCTTGGTCCATGACTCAATAGATCCAAATGAACTTTGGCATAGAAGGCCTGCACATGTACTATAGAGCACTACCACTTGCAAGCAAATATGTTGAAGGTCTTCCAAAAATACAGACAAAGCATGGAGGTGTTTGCAAAGGATGTGTGAAAGGAAAGAAGACAAAGAAGACATTTCCAAGTAGCGATAGTAAGGAAAAAGGAATCTTGGAAATCATCCGCTCCGATGTCATCCAATTCATTAAGAAGGTATGTATACTATGTTTCTTTCATTGGTGATTTTTCTAGGAAGACATGGATATACTTCTTGAAGAACAAAGATGAAGTATTGAAAAAGTTCAAGGAATTCAAAGCCTTGATCAAGAACCACACAAAAAAGAAGATCAAGACCTTTCGATCAGACAATGGAAGAGAATTCACATCAAATGAATTCAAAGAGTTATGCAGAGTTTCAGGGATTAAGAGGGATTTAACCACTCCATATAATCCACATCAGAATGGGGTTGCAGAAAGGAAAAATAGAACGATCATGGAAGCCGCAAGCGAAATGATTCATGATCAAGATCTTCCCATGCATCTATGGGAAGAAGCTTCCAGAACAACAGTGTAAGTACAGAACCGTACTCCACACAGAGTTCTCGAGAATAAGACACCTAAAGTACAGAACCGTACTCCACACAGAGTTCTCGAGAATAAGACACCTAAAGAAGTATTTTCTGGAAAGAAACCAGAGGTAAGCCATCTCAAAATATTCGACTGTTCTGTGTACATACACATTCCAAAAAAAGAGAGGACAAAGTTATATCCTTTTGGAAAGAAGGGTATATTTGTGGGATATAGTGAAATCTTAAAATCTTACAGAATATACTTCCCAGGATTCAAGAAGATCGACATAAGAAGAGGTGTAACATTCGACGAAGATTCATCTTACAACAAATATAGAAAGAGACCAGTTGAAGACTCTGAAGACATAGAAGTACCCAGAAGTCAAGATACAACTATGAATGATGCAAATCAAGATGAAGATCGAGAAATAGAAGAACTCCGGGAACCTCTAGATCCATCCCAAGAGAAGAATCCTTACAAGAGGAAACTTGAATGGGTACGAGAGGCTATCCAAGGTGCAGAAAGATATGGGGCTCCAGAAGAAATGTACACAGAGAGGAAAAGAACCAGGTCCTGCTCCGGTTATGTAGCACTGTTATGTGACATCATTGATAAAGAACATTCCAACTATGAAGAAGAGGCAGAGAAGAAAGAATGGAAGGATTCTATGATCAAGGAGTACCAGTCGATCATGAAGAATGATGTCTGGGATGTTGTCCCTAGACCAGAGGGGAAGTCTGTTGTGACTTCCAAATGGATCTACAAGATCAAGCATGTTGTAAATGGTAGCATAGAGAAACATAAATTAAGATTCATGGCTCATGGATTCTCCCAAAAAGAAGGAATAGATTATGAAGAAACTTTTGTACCTGTAGCCAGATACACTTCCATCAGATCAATACTTGCTCTGGCTGTAGTGATGAAATGGAAGATACCCCAGATTGATGTCAAGACTACTTTCTTGAATGGTGTAGTGGAAGAGGAAGTGTATGTGGATCAGCCACTCGGTTTTGAGACACATGACAGGGAGACTCATGTGTGTAAATTGAAGAAAGACCTGTACAGTTTGAAACATGTACCCAGGACATGGTATGACAGAATTGACAGCTTCCTATCCAGTTTGGGCTTTAATAAGAGTAAATCAGATTCCAACCTTTACTACAAGGTTGAAGAAGGGAACCTTGTGATACTCATACTATATGTAGATGATCTATTTGTAACAGGTCTGGATGGGTTGATTGCTGATACAAAGAGAGAGCGTCCTGCCAAGTTCGAGATGAAGGACTTGGGTATGATGCACTACTTTCTAGGCATGGAGGTGTGGCAGAGTACAGATGGAATCTCCCTGGACAAGGGAAGTATGCAGTAGAGATCCTGAATAGGTTCAGGATGATGGACTGCAAGGCCATGACCACACCTATGGCATTGAACCTGAAGCTATTGAGTGATGCTTCATCAGAGATGGTTGATGCTATGATGTATCATCAAATGATTGGGTTCGTGATGTACCTGATGAATACTAGACCAAATATTTGCTTTGTGGTGAACAGATTGAGCCAGTTCCTGATGGATCCGAGACATGTTCACCTGATTGCTGCAAAGCATATTCTGAGGTACATAAAGGGTACAATTGATTATGGGCTCAAGTATGAGGCAGATCATAATATTAACCTGGAAGGTTATGTTGATTCAGATTGGGCAGGTAGTGCCATTGATAGGAAGAACACTTCAGGGTGCTACTTCAGTATGGGATCAGGTGTGATCTCTTGGTTTAGAAGGAATCAGTCTTGCGTGGCACTGAGTACAACTGAAGCAGAGTATGTTGCAACTTGTTTGGCTAGTTGTGAAGCAGTGTGGCTAAGGAAGCTACTGTCTGACTTATTTGATCTCCAGTTGGATGCTACTTGTATATATTGCGACAACCAAGTTGTGTGAAGTTGTCAGAGAACCCGATGTTCCATGACAAGTTGAAGCATATCGAGATAAAGTATCACTATATCAAGGATATGGTGCAGAGAGGAGCAGTGAAGCTCCATTATGTTGTGATAGATGAATAGATAGTTGATGTGTTGACCAAGCCATTGGCTAGAGTGAACTTTGAGTACTTCTAGGAGAAGCTTGGTGTTCTCCAGATTGAGGTTCCCTCCAAGGGGAGGTGATGAGTCCGAGAGCCTTTCTGACATGGTAGGATTCGTTCCTTCCATTGTTAGATATAAGTGTAGTATCCATTCTGACATGGTGGTAGGCTAGCCCTCCCATGGTCAGATGTAAGTGTAGATCCATTTTGACATGGTGGTAGGCTCGACCTCCTATGGTCAGATGTAAGTTCAGAGCCATTCTGACATGGTGGCAGGCTGGGCCTCCCATGGTCAGATGTAAGTGCAGAGCCATTCTGACATGGTGGTAGGATGGGCCTCCCATGGTTAGATGTAAGTGCAGAGCCTTTCTGACTAGGTCAGATGTAAGTGCGGAGACTTTCTGACTGGGTCAGATATAAGTGCTGATCCTTTCCAACATGGTGGCAGGATGGGCCTCCCATGGACGGATATAAGTGCTGAGCCTTTTTGACATGGTGGTAGGTTGGGCCAGCCATGGTTGGATATAAGTGCTGACCCTTTCTAACATGGTGGTAGGATGGGCCTCCCATGGTCAAATGTGAGTGATGGGACTTTCTGATTGGTTCATATGTAAGTGTTGGACGAGCCTTTCTGACATGGTGGCAGTTTGGGCCTCCCATGGTCATATGTGAGTGCTGGGCCTTTTTGACTGGGTCAGATGTGAGTTTTGGGCATGCCTTTCTAACATGGTGGTGGATGTGTTCCTCTCATGGTCAGATGTAAGTGTTGGGAGAGACTTTTTGACTAGGGTCATATATAACACTAAAGAAGACCTACCTGGAGGCTAGGCCTAAAGCCAACATGAAAAAGGACTGGACCTGTAGAAATTCCAATGATGAGTAGAATTGAGAGATAGCACCAATTGATAAACATAGTAGAAGCAGTGATGATCCAACTTTGATGATGTTCCAGTTTCGATGATGATCCGGTGATGATCTAGATTTGATGATGATCCGGTGATGATACAGTTTCGATGATGATCCAGTGATGATACAACGTTGATGATGATCCATACTTGATCCAGAGAAGAAGACTTGTGCTGATGAATTGTATCAAGAGAATACCTTCCTAGTTAAGAGGTAGTGTTGATGTATTTGTAACTTTGAAATGTATTCACTTGTATATTTTATGTATTACACCCTGATGTTCCTATCAGGAAGTATTTGTAATGTAATTGAGTCATGTCATACCCCGATGTTCCTATTGGGAGAATCAATAATGTAAACAAGTCATGTAAAGTCATAGAGGGTAAACCTCCTTATTGTTCAAGGGTTAAAGTTCCCACAGTTTCAGGCCACTAGGGTTATTAGACTCTCCTAGAGAAGTCAGCCCTGGTAAGTTATTGTCAAGTCAAGAATTAGTATAAATAGAGAGTGAGCCTCTCTATTTATCACGCAGTCACTCACACTCAGTTGTAGCGCATGAGTGAGAGAGAAGGAGCTGGGATAAGAGAGAGAACAACTGTCAGAGATTGTGTTACTATCTTTGGGTTTTACTGCCGCTATTGGTGCTTATTCTATCTCTGAGGAAGTTGCGGGGTTTTCTCCTTTATGGTTTCCCCAAGGAAAATATTTGTGTCTATTGTCTCTTGTGATTGATTGTTATGCATGTTATTCTCTAAGATAAGATCCTAAGATAATGCTGTCTAAATTGATAAAAATATAACAACTTCCTCTTCTCACTCTCACAGTCTCTCTAACACAATCACAAAGATTGTTTACAATGCTACAATACAATACACAATCGTATTACAATGCCTTCATTTTATAAAGGGAATACCAATGGAAAATACCACAGTTTTCTCAAATACCATGGGTCCGTAAATCACCCATTATTGACCAAGTCATGACTCTGAAATTACAACATTTTACAAGGAATTTTCCCTAAATTTTTGCTACGGGAGCGTTTCCCCTGAACCATTGCCAGGGGGATACCAAACTAGTTGCCGCCCCCCCTGGACCCCCATGACGACTATAGTGGGGGGTAAAGCCCCCCCACACCCACCCATCAGGTGATGGGATCCAAACAAGGATGAAATAACATCTTCAAATCAGGAAGATCAGGCTCCATGTTGGTCACTCTATATACTCATTAATTTTCGTAACAAGTAGAGTGCTTAATATAAATTGATAACCCAAGGAAGTCTATTTATTTCAAAGGTAATTAGAAAAATATATGCATAAAAATTTTCAATAGCTGATGAATAAAAATGCAAATCATTCAATCCTAATCACTGCTTAGTCAACTCGGCTTCCTGTAGAAACCAAATTAAATCATTAATATAGGAACTGTAAAGGACTTATGATTCCTACAATATCAACTCCACAGCTTATAATCTAAGAATAAATCATCCTAGAATTACTTTTACAAAATGTTAAATCCTATTTTACCAAATCAGAACAATCACAAACCATCAATCAAAATAACTAATTCATTAAAGAAATGATCTATATAATTCATCAAACTCAAAGAAAGATGAATGATAACAGTACATAGGCTCTGAGTATGTATGTAACAATTATACTAGTTAACACACTTTTGCATAAAGGAAAAGATTATTCTACATAGTCGACTGTCACACCACACTATTATAACAAGCGAAAGGAAAATATAATAATGAAATTGTTAATGAATGTTGTTGAAACTATCTATGAACGCATCACATGGAAATCCCACACTAAACATAAATAACTTAAACTAAAAACATCTACTACTACCAGTAACTCTGTAAGAAGGTGGGCCCTGGCCTTCGAACATAGATGCCGTGGAAGGATTAAAAAAATCTACAACAAAACAATATTGAGAATTGTAGCTCCTTTTATTAAAAATGATCCAAATAAAGTTACAATATCCTCTTGTATATCTATATTAAAATTACAACGCTCGACTCCAATTGCCTTTTCATAATTATACAGAGAATGAAACAATTTAGTTACATAACTATCGGGAAGGCATGAAGATCTACGATATTCAGGGTGTTGAATTAAACAAAAACTGTTGCAGCTATTCATAGCTATTATTACATTGCATAAGATCAATTCACAACAATGAATGAGCTTAAGTTCGAACTGTTCTTAGGCCGATCCATGTTCCATCTAATGAGGAGATACTAGGGCAGTTTCAGCTAGATGTATGGAGGGACATTTGATATTCTCTACATCAACAACTTGGAACAGATCCTCAAACAAAAACCGATGCCAGGCGCTATCCATTTCCACATGCGGTGAGTTGTTACACTTGGGACACTTGTAGATTCTGAACCTTTCTTATGAACCAATGACAAATTTGCACAAATGAAAGATAAAGTTCATAATTATGAATACAACCAAGCATTAATGAAATAAGTAATAATGAGTGATACCTTGGGGAATTCATGCTTGTTTTATTAGAAAGGATAAAGGTTCAACTGTAACTTAGGGGACAAATATAGGAAAACGGGCTAAATAAAGTAAAGAAAAAATGGTAATTTCAGTGCCCAACATCTCCCCCCATCTATCCAATTGCATGTCCTTATGCAACAACTCCAACTAGTCTAAATCTGAGTCAGACTCAAGACTTTTCTTGTGGAAGTTGGTAAGGTTGAAGGAATATTCTGGTCTTTCCCCTGATTTCAAAAATCCATTGCTTGTGATCATATTAACTCAATAGTCCCTTTCTTCTTTCTTTGTCATCCTATAAGTACTCTTGTAATTCCTATCTGGCCACCAGATAAGAGGAAATATGAATTTCAAACTTAGCCAGCTCGAACCGCATGTTTTGATGCACTTGACATAACCTGACACTCTAGACAAAGCATACTTAAAATTTTCAAATCAATATGGGTCTTTTTCCCTTAAATATATGGGAGAAACCTCCCATCGACAACTGCTCCCCTTCAAGGCACAATCCTCCTGCCGAGAAATTAAACTGACACAAGTAGAGGTGAATTTCTGCTGGAATGCAACCAATTGACTGTCCTTCTTAGGGAATGAAACCTATTTCTTATGCTTCATAATTAGAGGTACATGAGCCTAAGGTTCACCCCGATTCCATAAAGTGGAGTTGTCCTCATTCCTGTGAATGGTTTGAGAGTCATCCCACCAATGCATATGATTAGTGACAAAAGAGGTAAATGCTCTCAGATGAATATCACCAATATGGGGAACTGGATTGGACTGAGAGTACATCAAACATGCCATCTCATGCAACTATAATTCACATAATATATTTTTCTCAAAAAAATCACTCTGAGTGAAAGTCTTCAGGAACTGGGAAGGTGTCACAATTTACCAAGATATTCCTTCTTTTAAAGCCTTTATTTTAAATAGAGTCATATGTTCAAAAAGAAACACATGATAGGAACGATATGGAGCTATGCAGCTCAATAACTCCTAAGTTAAGGTAAACATTTGTTCCTTGTCTTTTTGCATAGACTTAAATTTCTTTAACTCTTTCATTTCCCCTTGCATTTTCTCCCAACGAATTTTCTGGAAGAAAATCTCTTCAGCCCATTTTTACCTTAGTTCCTGAATGGTATTTTTATGCTCAACCAAAGAAATTATTCCTTCATCATATTGATTCACATGATACTTCCACTTACCCACCTCGAGCTTCAATAATGAAAATTATTTTTCCAATTCTTGCTTGTCTTCATCTGTGACTGATTTTAATAACCTTGCAGCTTCCTTTTGTATTGCATGTTCTTGTGTTTCAATAGTTTCTGTCTGTGTTGTTGCCTCTTGAGTTTTAGTAGCGACTACTGCTTTAGTTTGGATAGTTGCTTCATACGTTTCAGTAGCTTCAGTTTGAGTTGCAGCTTCATAAGTTTGAATGACTACTATTTGAATAGCTTCTTCATAGGTTTCAGTGACTACTATTTGAATAACTACTTCATATGTTTTAGTAGCTTCAGTTTGAATTACAACTTCAACAACTGGGTTTAAGAACGCTAGTTCTAGTGTATCAACATTCAAATCATGTGCTTCTTCCTAAGCATCTTCAGTCCGAGTCTAGCTTCAACAACATACTTTGAGGATACTGGTTCTTGTGTTTCAACAACCTGCTTTGTTTTCATCCTCTTGGGCTGCCAGTGCTTTTCCTGGAATATCTCTGTATCACTTGATTGTTGTGTTTGATCCGAAAGCATATTAGTGTCCTTAGAACTACTTCTCAAAGGAAGAAATTTAGTACTCCCTGGAAGTTGAGGCTGCTCTCCCTCATTTTTTGTAATTCCATATCACGAATCATCTCCACTTCCAGCCTTGTTTCCTCTCTTGATTCCACATTTGGTTTCTCATCTCTCCCTCGGCCTAAATGTGCCAATTTCTAGGTTGCTATTTTTGTATTCTCAACCTTGTATCCAGACAATTTGAACAACTCCCCACATTCAGGACATAAAGTTCCTTGCTCTCTGAAATGGAACATGGGTTTCCCAAATGGTCAAAAAATTCTACTAACGTGTCTAATCCTCATGTAACATGATTTTTCCCAACCTCCTTCCATCTCTGTAGATCCTCTATAAGTTCCTGCACATCTTCTTTCAGCAACTCATTTTCATACGACAAATTTTCCAACTAGGGTTGGCCTTCAGCAGGTTCTTGTGGATCGGTGGTTTCCATAGGTTTATTTCCCTCTGGTTCTTGTGTTTCTGGGGTGACCCAGTTCTTAAAATAGGGATTTCAATATTTCCCACCTCTACTTCCCAATAAGCTCTAGTCCTTCTTCATTTTATAAGACCAAATGATTATCCTTTGATCATGGATCTTTTCTTCTTTCTGTGTGGCATAAGAAGGGTAGCCTGGATTCTCTTGTTTCTGCCAAGGGTTTTTCCTCCTCAATTATAGTTCCTCTTATCTCAAAGGAAGATTCAATATCAATGACTTGAGGTTTTACCTCCCAAAAATACCTGGTATCTGCAACTTCATCCTCTTCTAATGTCGCATTCACGGCTTTAGCTTCCGCCATCGTTGCTTCTGCAGTTGTTTCAACTTCTATTTCTGCTATTGCTTTTTCAACTACTAATGGATCATATTCTTCTATTATCACTGTTGCTCTAGCCATTTCCTTTATAAGATTTGTTGATGCTGTTGCAACTTCTAATGGCACAACCTCCTCTATTACCACCGTTGCTCCAACCATTTCCTCTATGGGGTNCTTCTTCCAACTCTTCCCCCCCCCCTGCCCCCCCCCCCCACCAACTGAAACTGAGGAGCTCTGTTTGACCTCTCTTTCTCCAATATGTCCTACTGCATGTACCCAATGTACCCCAGCTCCAACAAAAAAATGCTCCCATGTTAAGTTATGTCGTGCCAAATATATTTGCACCAATCGTTTAATTAACCCATGGTTTGTGATAGAAGACAATGGGTTCTTGGACATCTTAACATAATGTGCCATATTTTGCAAAGTGCGTAAAAGATAAAATGAAATGTTTATCAGTCTTCCATGGCGTAAATGGGAAAGTAGGACAAAATCATAAATGTAGACAACTCTATATCTTCCTTCGCATGTAATGTACCTTTTTAGGAAGATATCGACCTGGTCTTAGGGTCTTGGTAATGTCTCAAGAATTATTCCTCTAGACCACACTTGGCTGTACCTGCTCCCTTGATGCTAGAAAATGTTCAACTGCTGTCAAATTATGTCTTTTTCGGCAGAACCATTGATTCCGAATCCTAGGTAGCTCGTGACTTCTGCTATATCCCATTCTAATACATCTATTCTTAATCCTCTAATTTTTGAATGTTCTTCAGTCAAGTTCATGGTGACCTGGAATGCCGTTTCTTCATGGAAACCATTCAGTATTTGGAAGTATTTAATCCATCCAGCTTCCTGAAAGATGGCAAAGACTTCCTTGTTTGCATGGAGGGCGTCTAGATTATTGGGTTCATATATGACTAGAGAGGACCCATACTGTTTTCCTTTGCTAGCCGTGATGGAGGTTGTAGTAATTTGTAGTATTAGTCATTACAGTTGCAACAATAGAACATAGTAATCGGATAGCAAGGGTTCATATGGATATTTTGAAAATTTGGTAGAATTAAGAACAAGATATCTTAACAGATTATCGGAGAGGTTCGATCAGGACGACGACCATTTAAGAAGTGCAGGTGGAATATTTTGAAAAAAAATGACTGGCTATGGAGGACTCTTACGGATTAAAAAGGTAGAATATAATAATTACTACTATATCATTTCACACTTTATCACACTCATAATCATAACTCGTACCTAGTCATTGTCACCTAAGCCTTCACTTTCCTGATATAATTTCCTTTTGATGCCGAATAATCAAGAGGGATATAATTACACATGTGCAATTGAAGAACAAACCGACCATCATGCATTAACATGTTGAGCATGCCCATGTTAGCATTTATTTTTTGGGAACGTGGAGGGACTGCAACAAGGTGGTGGATTGTTGGCAGGATCTCATCATGAAGCAGAAATATTTAGTTGAAAATCTGCCCCAGATGTGGAAAAATTTTAATGAGAATTTTAGCAGCAATACTGGCAGAGTCGCAGTGGAGATGGTAGAAAAATGGCAGAGTTGCTACAGAAAAATGGCCAAATTAGTGAAAAAAGTAGGAGAGTTGCAGCAGAAAATGGCCAATTTTAGTGGAAAAAGTAGTAGAGTTACAACGAAAAATGGCCAATTTCAATGGAAAAAGTAGCAAAGTTGTAGCGAAAAATGGCTAATTTTAGTGGAAAAAGTAGCAGAGTTGCAGGGGAAAATGCCCAATTTTGCTTGAAAAAGTAGCGGAGTTGCAACGGAAAATGACCAATTTTGGTGCAAAAAGTAGTGGAGTTGCAACGAAAAATGACCAATTTTAGTGGAAAAGTAGCGGATTTGCAGCAAAAAATGGGCAATTTTAGTGGAAAAAGTAGGGGAGTTGTAGTGAAAAATGGCCAAATATGGTGAAAAAATGGTGGATTTGCAGCGGAAAATGGGAAAAATAGCAGATAAAGACTAAGCAGTCAATGGAATCTCTGTCAAAGAATTTTTGACAATACTTGATAAAAGCATGGGAAAATGACAAACTTTCCCACAGAGGCATGCAATCTTGTTTACTTTCTCTTTCAAGTAGTAATGTCAATCGAAAAGGATCATTTAGAAATCTGCAATCGCTTGGGCCGTTGCGACTGTTTCTTCTGCGTGAACCTATGCACGAATTCTTGTTTGTAGTTTTAAAAAAAATAACACACCAATCATAGCTTAAAAAACAAAAGGAAATCAAACAATTTATTTATATACAATTTATGTGTGGAATTTGTAGAAGATTTAAAATTTTTGAAAAACAAGGGAAGAACCCTGCTCCTGTACCAAATGATAGTCCAGATTAGCTGCAACCTGAGGGATAAATGCATCCTTCGAGTTTGTTTTATGATAAAGTCGTAATCGATGACTATTTGTAAACATATGTGTCTGATTTTCATCAATAGTGGCCAAACGAACGGTTCCATTGTCAAATAACCTATTTATTATGTAGGGTCCCAACCATCTTGTGCTTAACTTTCCTTTAAAATCCATTTCAAACCGTGAATCATACATCAAAGCTCAATCTACTTCGCAAAATTCATTGTTCTTTATAAATCTATGATTCGATTTGGAGCACTGCTGTTGAATTAATGATGTGTGATGTACAACAGCGGTGCACTTCTCATCTAGTTCGTTTAGTTGATTCAACCGGTTCTTCTGAGCCTCCATTAAGTCCAGGTTTACCTCTATAGCTGTTCTCAAGGTTTTCATTTCGAACTCAATAGGGAAAACACCATTCTTTTCGTAGACAAGTTCATATGGGAAGAATCCTGTAGTGTTGCGCCATGTAGTACTATAGGCCCATAATGCTTTTGGAATCCTTTCAACCCAATCCCTACGGTGACTCTTCACTATTTTTGTAATGATTGAATCGATTACCTTGTTCGTGCTTTCCACCTGGCCATTAGCTTGTGTATGATATGGGGAGGTTACTCGATGTTGAATATGATACTTCTGAAATATGGCCTCCATTTGGCGGGACACAAACTGTGGGCCCCCATATGTTACGATCTCTCTAGGTACTCCTAAGTGGGTGAAGATATCTGCATATAAAACCTCTATTACAACTTGATCATTGGTGTTTACCAAAGCCACAACTTCCACCCACTTAGTCATATAATCAATGAAAACCAAAATATAAACCTTCTGTCTTGATGGGGGGTTGATAGGCCCTACAAATTCTAGAGCCCATCTATCAAAGGGTTCAACCACTAACTGTGGCTGGAGTGGAATTTCATCCACTTTGTTTGGCTGACCCGTTCTCTAGAAGCTGTCACAGGATTGAGAATACTTATTCACATCCTAAAACATAGTTGGCCAAAACTACCCCATCCTAGTAATGCTTTATGTCCATTTATTTTATCAGCAAAATCCCCCCCATAGGGTTCATCATGGAAGGCCTTCAAAATGATGTGGATCTCATCCTCCCTCACAAAACACTTGATTTCTGAATCATTCCCTGTGTAGAAGAGGTGGCCTCCGGTCCAACAATATCTCACAATTTGTTGTATGATCCTTCTCTTCTCTTGTTTGGATAAGTACGTTGGAATTCTACCTGCAACCAAGTAATTATCAATGTCAGCGTACCATGGGGAATAAGTTGAGACTTCGAACAAGTGTTCATTGAGAAAGGAGTCTTTGACTGGTGAATCATCATCATTATTAGTCAGTCGAGAAATAAAGTCTGCAACCATGTTCTCCTTTCCTGGTCTGTCAACAATGGTTATATCACATTCCTGAAGTAGCAACAACCACCTAGTCACTCTAGCATTAGTAATAGGTTTATTCATTAAATATCTAATAGCCGAGTGGTCAATATGTATAAAAGTAGAATATCCTGTAACACAATGTCTAAATTTATTAATGGCATAAACAATGGCAATGAACTCTTTTTCTGTTACCGTATAGTTTAGTTCAACAGGAGCTAGATTCTTACTAACATAGTAGATAACATACGGGCCATGACCTTTCTGTTGTCCCAAAATCCCTCCAATGGTTGTATTTGAAGCATCATAAGAGATATGAAAAGGCAGGGCCCAATTAGGCCCTCTCAAGATAGGTGTTGTAGATAACCTTTTCTTCATTTCTACAAACGCTTCCTGGCATGCATCTTTCCAAACAAGTTGTGTATATTTCATCATTAAAGTAAATAAAGGGGATGCCAATTTGTAAATTTTTTTCTATAAATCGCCTATAATATCCAACATGGACAAGAAACATTCGTACCTCTTTCTGCAACCCAGGAGTAGGAATATTTGCAATTACCTTTATCTTAGCCGGATCTACCTGGATTCCTGCAACATATATAAAATTGCAAAGAACTATACCTTCGCTCATCATCAAATGACACTTTTCATTGCTCAGGGATAGGTGGGTCTGTTCATAACGTTCTAGAACTTTTTCCAAGTTCATTAGAGCTTCGTAAAGAATGCTACCATATGGAGTGAAATCATCCATAAAAAATTCCATGCAATCATTTACCATCTTAGAGAAAATCATGATTACAGCTCTCTGGAATGTAGCCGATGCATTACACAACCCAAAAGGAAACACCCTATCTGCAAAGGTGCTCCAAGGACAAGTGAAGTTGGTTTTGTCTTGGTGTTCATGGGAAATCTGGATCTGGTTATATCTACTAAAACCATCCAGGAAAGAAAAGAACATTTTTCCAGATAGGGTGTCTAAAAATTGATCGATAAAAGGAAAAGGAAAGTGGTATTTCTATGTTTTTTTATTCAGTTCTCTGTAATATACATAGATTCACCATTTCCCATTTTTCTTGGGTACGATCACTAGTGGGGAAACCCACTCACTGTATGGAATGGGATAAATAAAACCTACCTCTAAAAGTTTCTGGATTTCTTCCTTCACAATGGCTCTTAAATTCGGGTTCATTCTGCGTTGAGGTTGGCATACATGCTTTGAATTTTCTTGATATAAATATGGTGAATACACAGTCCTAAGGGAATACCACTCATGTCTATATATTCCAAAGCAAAGGATCCCTTATTTCATTTCGGCAGCATGACGAGACATTCCAGTTCATCGGTTTTGAGATTAGGATTAATGTTAAATGTTTTCCTGCTTTGATTTCTATTGGAACACTCTTTGAGTTATCAACTACTGGGATTATTTCAGTGTTACTGACTAAGGATTATTTTGTAAGTTCTTCTTGTTCTTTTTATTTTAAGGTGCCTTTCAGGATCTGATATGATTGTCGAGTGATATACGTAGGATCACTAATAAAATTACAGATGGTGTCATCTTCAGTTTTTGTTTTGAAAGTTAAGGATTTCCAAATTGTTAATAAGGGTTGAATATATTCCTCCTCCTCCTCATCCATCCACAATGGAATATCAGTGTATGAGCTCGGTCTGGATGGAGGATATAAGGTCAGGTTTTTGATGGAAATTCCATCAGAAATAGTCATGGACCCTGATCTGCAACTAATGTATGCATCTGCTATAGCTAAACATGGTATTCCTAATATTAATTGGTGTCCCCCCAGCTGTGACTTGGGTTGTTAAAAAAAAAGTCTGGAGGGTACTCTCATGAGTCAATAGAGACTGCTAGGTCATCCAGGATTCCTTTTGGTTTGATAGTGGGTCTGTCAGCCATTTCTAGTATGGTTGGGGTAGTCTTGAGATCAGCGAGTCCCAATTTCTTTACAGTCTCAATGGTCATAACATTTATTGAAGCGCCTAAATCAACCAAAAGGTTAGGGAATTGGGTATGCCATTTACATACTGTAATAGTGGGGTTACCCGGGTCATCGTATTTATCCAGTGGAGATATCCCCATCATAAGTTCATATAACTTCCCCACTACATGCACTGTAGGAGGATCCTTATGCTTCCTTCCTGGTTTTTTTACAACAAGGTCTCTAACAGTCTTGGCATAGATAGGCACATAATGTAGGGCTTGTAATAGTGGAATTTTTACATAAATATTTTTCAACTCTCCTAAAAGGTTGAAACTGGGTTGTTCCACTGCCTTCTGCAGGTTTAATCATTCAGGATACAGTGGCTCTCTCAAAAATTGTGTAGGTTGAATCTTAGCATGTGTCTCTGCAAGTGTCTCAGCTGATGTTTCACCAGGTATTTCAATTGGTGTTTCAGATGGTGTTTTAGCATCCTCAATAATGGGTATTGCTGAAATGAATGATTTTTCAAATCGTTGATTCATTCCCTCTTCAGTCATAGAGGATGGAACATCCTCAATGAGAATTGGTTCCACTACCCTCCCTGTTCGTAAATGTAAATCATTGCAAGAGAGAGGTGAAATGGAATAAGCTGTCATACTAGAGGTTTGGAATTTTTGCATTGCCTTATTATTAGGATCTGGTTTAGGTTGAGTAGGCAGTTGAGGATGGAGTGGTGTACCTATTGGTGTAGCATTACTTGGGAGTTGTAGATGTGGCTACTGATACTGTGGATAGGATGACTGATTATGGGGAAACTGGTTCTATGGATAAGGGTTTATTTATCCGAGAGACTAAGGGGTTTCTTGGTTTGGATGCGGTGTCCATGAAGTCCAATGGTTCGGATATTTCACTGCAGGTTGTGAAGGTTGGTGCCACTATGTATTAGGATATGAATATTATGGAGGAAATCGATTATTAACATTATTCCAGGAATTGAAAGGTGTAGGATCAGAATTTATACCTGGAATCTAAGGTTGCCACAACTTCTTCTACGAGATGAAACATGCCTGCTCTGTGTCCGTAGTGGATGCTTGAAATACTAATTTGGCCTTTGGAAGTGAAGGAAAATCCTTAGTGTCATGTTCCAATTCGCATAGGACACACACCTCCGCCTTATCAAGTGGGTATTCTCTCAGCAAGTGCTTCTTCCCGAACTTAGGGAAAAATACCCCAATTACCAGATCTTCAACCACTTGTTTACATTTTTCTCTCATGACATCCAACTACAAAGAAATGGAACTCATCATGTCGGTTTCAAAATTCTCAATAAGGTTTCCTATCTCTTCCCGAGTAGCTCCTCCACTAGCTGACTTTTGTGCTCATGAGAAGACATCTCGATCTCTTATATTGATTCTGGAAGACCCTCTAGAGTGTCATCGACATAAGTCCACAATATGATCAAAAGGTTTTTTGGAGATGTCTCCCTTCCCTAACAGATTAAGCATGCCAAGGAAGTCTTCTCTTATTCCATGCATCAAAATGATCTTATGGACATCCCTTCCAATAGTGGTATGGCATGATATCTGTACAATATATAGAAGCCTTTCCACAAAATCCTCCAAATTTTTTTCGTCTTTCTACACCATCTTAAATAGTTCTTCTCTCTTATCCTTCATTCTGCAATATTCTTGGTGTTTCACAAGAAATACCCGTTTCATCTAATCCCACATTGTAGTAGTCTCGACATCCAAACTCATAAACCAACGTAAGCCATTATCTTTCAAGGTGGCAGGAATTAATTTCAAATTCTTATCGTTGGAGATATAGTCATAACTTCGACAGAGAATGTCAAACTCGAAGTGGAATTCATATGGATCCTTTGTGAACTTCCCATGAAAGTGGGGTAATACTGAAGGTGAATTTTTTTTCATAGGGTCATGTCTAGATGTTTGTCGAATAAGGAACTGAAGTGTAGTAACTGTCTCCTCATGCTGAAGATCACCATTATCGTTATTATTGTCCCCTACTTGTTCTTCACGATCGTCATGATGACGCTCATTATTCATGATTGTCTATTCCTCTTGATTTTCTCGCTTCTTATGGTATTGAAACTTTTTTCAAAACTACAACCACTCTTCTTTGGTAACTTGCTCACTGTTGATTCGATAGACCTCCTCTAGTCCACCTACTCTCATAGAAATTTCCCTATCTCTTGGAGTTCCCTCCATAGGGACACCATATGGTGTCAAAACTCTTAATAATATCTACACAGTTGACACTGATGTATCCCTAGGAGGAACATGGATTCTTCGTAAAGATGATGGTACTCGATATAGAGCTCCAATAGAAGAATCAACCCTGGAAATTAATTCATCAATGAATGTCTTTCTTCCTGGGCCTGGGCTATAGCCATGACCTCTTCCACATTCCAAGTTAGTGCTTTGGGGGGTTCTGAGGATTTCCTGTTGAGTTATTCTTGTATTCATGCAATATTATTCAATCATACCTGATCCTTGGGGTAGGAACCCGTTCAGTCTGTTGAAGGATGCATAGCTCTTCACTGCGTCTTATCGCCCCTGCACCCTGAAAATCAGAGTTGCTAAAAGGAATTGAACCAATCAACTACCAACTATGTATAACAATTACCTTCCCGAAAACGATTCCAAAATGTTGGTCACTCTATATACTCATTAATTTTCGTAACAAGTAGAGTGCTCAATATAAATTGTCAACCCAGGGAAGTTTGTTTATTTCAAAGGTAATTAGCAAAATATATGCATAAATATTTTCAGTAGTCGATGAATAAAAATGCAAATCATTCAATCCTAATCACTTCTCAGTCAACTCAGCTTCCTGTAGAAAACCAAATTAAATCATTAATCTAGGAACTATAGAGGACTTCTTATTCCTACAATATCAATCCCGTGGCTTATAATATAAGAATAAATAAAACTAGAATTACTTTTGCAGAAAGTTAAATCCTATTTTACCAAATCAGAACAATAAAAAACCATCAATCAAAACAACTAATTTATTAAAGGAATGATCTATCTAATTCAACAAACTTAAATAAAGATGAATGATAACACTACATAGGGGTTGAGTATGTCTGTAACAGCTATACTAATTAACACACTTTTGCATAAAGAAAAATATTATTCTATATAGTCGACTGTCACACCACATCGTTACAACAAGCCAAAGGAAAATATAATAATGCAATTATTAATGAATTATGTTGCAGCTGTCTATGAATGCATCACACTGAAATCCCAAACTAAACATAAATAACTTAAACTAACAAAATCTACTACTAACAACAACTCTTAAAGGAGGCGGGCCCTGGCCTTCGAACATAGATGCTGTAGAAGGCTTAAAAAAATCTACAACAAAACAATATTGAGAATTGTAGCTCCTTTTATTAAAAATGATCTAAATACAGTTACTGTCTCCTCTCATATATCTCTATCAAAATTCCAACCCCCGGCTCCAATTGCATTTCCATACTTATATAGAGAATGAAATAGTTTAGTTATATCAATATCGTAGCTCTTCATGCTTCTGAATTAAACAAAAACTGTTGCAACTCTGATTACATTGCATAATATCAGTTCACAACAATGAATGAGATTTTAAGTTTGGACTGTTCTTAGGTCGAGCCGTGTTCCAACTATCGATGAGAGATACTCGGGAAGTTTCAGGTAGATGCGCGAAAGGACATTCGGGTTTCTCTACATCAACAGCTTGGACCGGTTCATCAAATGAAAACTGATGCCAAGCACTATCCATCTCCAAATGTAGCGAGCTGTTACACTTGGGACACCTAGAGATTCCGAACCTTTCTTATGAACCAATGAAAAATTAGTGTAGATGAAAGATAAAGTTCATAATTATGACTAAGATCAAGCATTAATGAAATGAGTAAGAATGATTTATACCTTGGGAATTCATGCTTGTTTTCTTGGAAAGGATAAAGATTCAGCTATAACTTAGGTGACAAAAATAGGAAAAAGGGCTAAACAGAGTAAAGAAAAAAGGGTAATTCAACACCCAACACTCCACAACCAGCACCTTGTGCTTTTTGCAACCTTATTGGTCATGCTACCAATAATTACCTCTCTCCCTAATATGTGAGATGCAATGAATGTTGATGACTTAGAAAGGGATGAAAACATACAAGTTGTTGACATACCTCACTCTAAATCATTAAGTGTAATAAGTTATTTCAAACCAACCATCCTTGTGTCACATGTGATAACTATGATCATTATTCCCATAATTGTCCATAGATACCTCACTATCAGACCAACCTTGTTATAGTGAATGGGGACTAGGGACATGACCAAGTGGTATCAAATAAAATAATTTGACACCCCATAACCTCATGAGTATTACCTAGGTGGTTGGGTACATGACACCTTGTGATTTTTGTAATCTTACACATCATGCCACCAATAATCACCTGTCTCCCTAATCCGTGAGAAGCAATGAATGTTAATGACTTATAAAGCGATGAAAACATACAAGTTGTGGAAGTACCTTGACTTTAATCCCTTTTTAAATGTAATAAGTTGTTGAAAACCAACCATATTTGGGCCATATATGATAACTATAATAATTATTCCCACAATTGTCCATAGATACCTCACTATTGGCCGACCTTGGTATGGTGTTCCATGTTCAATCTATGTTGGAAGTAGTTCCTATATCTCCTTCATGAGTTAATGAAATTGGACTTTCCACTACCATGGAGGATGAAAAGTCCCTTTATATCTATTGTATTTCTTCCTTAGTGGACTCTTATTTTGATAGTTTCCTACTTTACTAATAAAAGTACACACCAACATTTATTTGATTCACTATATACCTTTGAATTCTTAATCAATAGCCCTTTTATTCTAGTTGGACATTGTCGTTAGTAGCATATATGAACTATACCTTGCAATCAACTGATATAATTAATGGAGCCAACTTAAAGACTACCCTTCCTATTAAACCATATGAACTCCAATATGATTCCCTATGCTTTTTATTTCCTATGTTCACTTCATATGAATAAATACTAAAAGCCCTCACAAGCTTAGACTACCCATGGAACAACGTGCATCATCGTTCCTATTTTTTAAACCTCAGGTCATCCCTACCGACCAATACTCTATCAAATAAAAGGACTTGATCACTCTAGAAAAGTAGATTGGCTTAAAAATCCAATAACTACATATTGTGCAATTGAAAAACACAATATTATGAATATTCCACCTACTATTAAGGTAGATATCCTTGTTAAACCAAGCATTGAAGAAAACATAATTTTAGGTGCTTCCTATTCCCCTAAAAAGGTTTTTTATTTCAAAACACTATTTCAATAAATTCATGACATATTCACCTAGTCATATACATAAATGACTGGCCTTTATCCAACCATTGTTTAACATCACATCTATACTTAGCCAAATGTGACACTTGTTCAACAAAAACAACGACTTCTGCACATAACAAAGGTACCTGCCTTTAATGAAAAAAATAACAAATTATGAAAATATGGGTGTATTTGTACTATTTACTACACTTCTTGTGTGTCTAAGATAGTTCATATCAATAAATACAAGGAACCATTCATGTATGCAACAACTTTCATGATTTAACTAAGGCTTGTACCAAAGATAATAACTTGACAGATTTCATTGATATTGTCATAGATGAATGTAATGGTCATGAGATCCTTTCATTCATGGATGGATTCTTAGCATACAATAAGATTCACATTCTCCCTTAGGATAAACACAATGCATCCTTCACTATCCCTTGGGGAACATTATATCGAGTCATTCCTTTTGGTTTGAATAACGTTTAAGGAACTTTTCAATGTGCTATATCATACTGTTTCAATGACCTACCACAAATAATCTTAGCATATCTATATGATATCACTTTTAGATCCAAAAAATGGTCCCAACACATAAAAGACCTTCACATCATTTTCCTCCAATGATGACAATGAATAATCAATTTAAACCCTCTGATCAAGTGCATCTTTTGCATCTCATCTGACTACTTATTAGGGTTCATGATCTCTAAAATGGTTATTATTTTCAACCCTTTGAAGGTTAGTGACATCTTAAAAGTTTCTCCACCCAAAACTTTGTGATAGTTGTAGAGCCTTCAAGGAAAATCCAAATATATTTGGATATTCATTCCTAATTATGCCACCACGACTCACAAATTCTCGGAACTCTTACGCTCTAACAAACCTTTTGCATGGGATGAACAAGGACAACATTATTTCTATTAATTAAAATGGGACCTTAGTTTTTCACTTCACACTATCCCACCTAATTTTGAGAAAGATTTCATCCTCTACTTATCAACTGCCTCATTTGTTGTTGCAAGAGTACTAGTCCTATAAATATATGATGTCTCTAAACATGCCATCTATAGATAAAAAGTAATCTATCAAGTCCCTCCTTCTCTTATAATCATGACCAAAAGTTACAATTGGTAGCTAATTTTTCCATCCAAAATCTACATCAATACATTCTAATTTGTATAACCAAGGTTATTTCCAATTTAAATCCCATGCTATACCTTCTAAATCACTGAGTTATCAATGGTAGATTCATTTGATGGATTGTCATCCTCCAATAATTCAAACTCAAATTTGTGACACCACAAAGTAAAAATGCCCTCACCATATCAAAGTTTATCTTTGACCTCCTCACTAGGATGACATATCCTCCACTTAATGATGATATTCAAATCAAACATCTATTTATTGTTTCTTCCCAAGACCCATGGAATGGATATATTCTCATATTCTTATGCACCCAAAAGTGTCACCCTTATATTTCGAAAGATAATCAACATCAAATACATCAATAAGCCCCTTAGTTTATCCTCATTAACAATATCTTATATAAACGAGGAGTTGATACAAACTTACATTATTGTCTCACACATGAAGAAGATGGTTGGGTCTTAAATTATTGTCATTGTGGGGATTGCAATGATCATCTCTCTAGAGTGGCCACCTCCTTAAGACCATCCATGTAGGTATCTTTTAGTATTCTAATGAGGTATTTTTAACCCTATAATTAGCAGTAAAAAGAATAAATTATATTGTGCATTTAATTTGTCAATCCAAGGTCCTAGATGCTTGCAATATGTCATGCATTGTACGTGTAGGTTGCAGGTTCTTCATTTACAACTATTTTTCTATACTACTTTATGAAAAAGGAAGTTGCATTTCTATCTAAAAATTGAAATGAAAATACTAGAAATAACCAAACCAGATTTTATAAATAAAAAAACTATATATGCCACTGAATTCAACTAAACGTCTACTCTAACAAAGCATACAAACTATCTACAAGAGATCTCCAATCTATTTTTAATTGTAAATTTAATCATGATGTCTGTAGAGCTATGTATGAGTGAACTGTAGTTATTTCTATTATATGGCTATTCCATGCATTGCAATAGAAATGATTGTATAATATAAGTGACCATAACACTATCATAAGAACATTGGACAAATGGAATAGGTTTGGAATTCAATTCCAACGCACATGTGTTGACCACAGTTCGTAAATAAAATAGAAAAAAACATAAATGAAACTAATACTACTAAGTATGTTAATACATGTGAGAAAATGTAAATGAAAATAATAGAAGCAACAACGATACCATTCGGTGTGCCCTTCTTTCATATAGACAGATTAGGGAATATTTCATGTTAAATGCAATAAAATAGAAAGGAAGCAAAAACTACAACTAAATACTAGAT
Source organism: Pseudotsuga menziesii (assembly GCA_001517045.1). Taxonomy (NCBI): domain Eukaryota; kingdom Viridiplantae; phylum Streptophyta; class Pinopsida; order Pinales; family Pinaceae; genus Pseudotsuga; species Pseudotsuga menziesii. Next base: position 113,981 of record LPNX010793312.1, on the reverse strand, counting down.
TGGCATACTTGTTGTTGTAAATGTAACTTTGAAATATATTCCGCTGTATATTATTATTGTATTTTATTGTACCCCCGTCGGAGATGTTTTTCCTCCGCTCGGGATCTCATTATTATGTTTGGTCATTGAGGTAAAACCTCCGTTGTAAGACGAGGCAGTAGTCCCCATAATAAATAGTAGAACATGTATTTTTGACTCTTCCTAGGTTAGTCGACCCCAATTAGATATCCTGGCCGGACTAGTTAAGTAAGTGAGTCACACAACTAAAGAATATAAATATGGAGGTGCCCTCCCTCATTTTAACACACACTAACTCAATCGATTCACATGATTATGAGAGAGAGTACACGTTTTCTAGAGGAGAAAGAGAGAGAGCTACAAAAGACTTCTTACTCTTGGGTTTTTCCATCTTGCGATATTGTATTAGTGACAAAACTATTCCAAGGAAGTTTTTGGGATTTTATCCTTTATGGTTTCCCCAAGGAAAATATCTATGTCTTATGTATCTTGTTGTGCTTGTTATTATTTTAGATAAAGATCCTAATCAAACTGAATTAAATTATAGAATCTAACATGGTATCAGAGCCACTCTGAAAGAAGGGATTGTGCAACAACGAGAAACTAGGGATTCGTAGTTCAAGGTATTCTCTCCACATATCATCAAGAAAAGAGGACTAGGATAACTCACCCTAGGAGGGTTCATATTTTGGTGGAAGCATAATCAAATTTGAAGAAATTTTCATTTTTGACTGTGGGACACTGTGTGAAGAAACTAGGGAAGCAAGTGTTTGAGGCTTCCCATTACAGTTTTTCAAAAAAAGGACCTCACTAGGTAACTTGCCTCAAGGAGGCACATCTTCCTATCCTATTAGAAGTTTGAAAATACAAATTTTAAAAATTAGGGTTTATCTATGGAACCCTAGGTCATCCAGATCCAGAACCAAGTTGGGCATGTCAAATTGGTAAGATCTAAATCTCTTATATTTCCATTTAAGGTTTTCATTTCAATATGACCCACCACATCTAACTTGATGATAAGATTGAGGGAGATGACAAATTTCAAGCATGGAAGTATAGGATCTCTCTTGTCCTTGAGAAAAATGACTTGGATAAGTATATTAATGAGGAATTTCTAGCTCCATAGGGATATGAAGCTAATGATATCCACAAGAAGAACTTGGTCAAGGACAATAGAATCATTGCAAATTCTATTAAGGATCATCTCATTCCTCATGTGTCATTCTTGAAGACACCTAAGGAAGTATTCGATGCTTTGACAAAGCTATTCTAAGGGAAGAACATCAATCAAAATATGACATTAAGGAACCAACAAAAGAATGCGAAGATACAAAATTCACAGACCATGCAATCATACTTCACAAGGGTTTCCCAAATAAAGGAACAACTAGAAGTAGTTAAAGAGAATGTATAAGAAGGATACATTGTTATGACCACATTGAACGGTCTCCCAAGATCATGGGATCCATTCATTCAAGGAATATGTGCCAGAAAGAATCTAATGACTTTCAACAGACTTTGGGAAGAATGCACCCAAGAAGAAGCTTGAATCATAACAATAGAAGAGAATATTGAAGCAAATGATGATCAATCTCTCACAGTTCACACCAAAAGAAATCACAACAATAGGGGGGACCGTCATCACAACAAAAGGGATGATCATCATCACAAAATACAAACAAAACCCAAAAGAGATCTATTCGGTGTTAGATGTTACACATGTGATGAGAAGGGACACTAATCTAGAGAGTGTCCCAGAAACAAAGGCTCCTCCAACAAGAATTCCAACAAGAAAAGACATCATGATCACACCGCTGAAGAAGATGAAACAACAAAGAAAAGAATAAGAGAATAAAAAGAAGATTCCTCAAGTGATGAGGAATATGTACTTTAATTAAGAAGGATTCAACCCATGATAAATATGAACCTTTTATCCATCTCAGTATCTAGATAAGAAGGGATGTAATCATGAATGAAGAAGTAGCACTCATATTCATAACCAATGCACAATACCATATGGTATAGAATACTTTCTCAACATGAGAAAGACATACACATGTTTTCATAATCAGACGATGAAGTAGAGAACACTGTCAAAGACTCCAGTAATTCCTGCAAGAAGAAAATAATCAAGAGGGAGTCCACCAAAGAAAAAAACAAAGATAAATATTTGAATTGTCATATGATATTGTTTATATATTTATGTTCCTAGATATAGAAAATGGATTATGAATTTCAAAATGTTTTGATTCATGAAAAATATACTACTAACTTGCATGTGATGGGTATGTTAGGATTATAATTCTCCCTTGTCCAAACTGGTTAATTCTGCCTAACTTAGAAGTCATTTAGTCATTATTTGGTGCACTTGGACTAATGGGGCCACATGTACCAATAATTAGACCGCAGGGAACACAGATTGAGGATAAATTCCACTGACTGCACTTGCATGCATCAGTTTAGGCACCTCCTATACCAATCCCTACAATTTAGGAGACATTGGGAGTGCCATCACCAACCTCCTTCAGTTGTTGGTAGTTGGTGACTCGTCAAGCCTAGTTATGAGTCAGTTACATTCAGTTAGATGTACTCCAGTTCGGTTAGTGCTAGTATTTGCATGGCTGCATGTGGAAAGGTGCCTTTTCTCACCTTCCACATCAGTTAGACTAGTTTAATTGATTATAACTGTTTGAGAGACTGAATTAGACAACTGGATATAGCTAGTTAAGCTTTGATAGTGATTTAGACACTTCCAATTAGCCATGCAGTCATATTGAGTTAATCAATTCAAATTTCCTCTTATGGATTTGAATTGTCAGGATATTAGTGCCATTGTATTACATTGTAACAATGATCCATATTGTATCCATTTTTACTTTTGATTAATGAAAGCATATACAACTGCAACTCCTTAATTGCACCGTTTCATATCATATTTCGAGTAAATTGTTTTGTGATATCTATTGTGAGTTTTGTATTGGTCCATAGATTCTTGTGAGATAAATTTTAATATGGTATCAGAGCCTCAACCGGACAAGGAAATTCTTCTACAGATTTCATGTTGGATCTATGAAGCAATTTGAGCAAAACAACTCAAAAACATTCCAACTCTACACCAGAAGTGGAGAGTTTACCACATAATTCCTGGAAGCTTACCTTGTTGATCAAGATTGCTTGATTGGCTAAGCCAGGTGTGATGAAAACTCCAAAAGTGCAGGATGTTTGACCTTACTTTTGTTTTTATGTGTAATTGCAGGTACAACCTCATATGGATTCGAAATTATCAGTTCCTCTTCTTAATCCATCCACAAGATATTCAGAATGGAAGATGAAGACGATTTCATATCTAAAGAGACAAGATCTATATGAGGTGTCTATTGGAGTTGGTAAATATTCTTATGAGTATGAGAATGATTGGCTAAATGACGATGATAGCTATTTTTGAACAATATGTCTAGGCATTTCTCCAAGCTTGCTCTACCTTGTTAAATCTGATGAATACCCAAAGGATCTTTGGACAAAAATGGAAAACTTTTGGAAAGCACAATGAGGATCATAATAGAAATTTGGAGATCACAAATTGCACCACAAGAGCTCTTTATTCAAAAGTATTGGCCTCTACTCTCTCTGATGAAGTTGTTCAAGATGAAGAAGAAGCAAAATCTTCTACACAGTCAATTTGAATTGAAGAAAGTCTCCTTGCAGTGAAACCTTATCATGTTTCTCCAGAAGTTTATGAGATCTCTGATATCTCATATTCTCATATGGACGATCCATAATAATACATTTGAATCCATGATATTGAAGAAAATCTCTCCTTCCATTCCTTGATAACATTCTCCAGTTATTCTCCTTTTAATTATGTGCAAAGTTTTCCAGTGATTGCTTCAGAAAATGAAGATGAATTCGATTTCTCTCCCTCTAATGTTGCTGTTGGTCTGATGATAAGTAATACCTTGGATATTTTGTAAATAATATCAGATTTTAGGAGTGATAAATTCACTTTCCTTGATCTATATCTTCTAGCAAATTCCTACAGGATTGCATGCACCAATATTCAGAATTTTGAAGAAGGAGAAAACTGTGCATCTACCATCTCAGTGGACCACATTTTTGGATCTGATATGAACCTATTTGGGTATGATATGATATTATTTGCATATGATATGATATTATTTTGTTAGAATTTTAAGTTCCAAGAGCCTTCAGTCATGCTTGTAGCCGATCTCATCAATTTTGGTGTGACAAATCAAGTACCGCAAGTCTTCTACAAACTTGTTGCTGGGGATTTCATGTTAGCTTGCTCTTATGAGGTTGCTGATATTGTATTCTATGATTAATTTGTTATTCTGAAGCTATATCAGATTATGGATCTCAAGCATTCTCTCTCCACATTCCCATGGCTTCTCTACCTTTGATCACATGCTCATCTCCTCACAGAACTAGTAAAGAAGTAGACATTCTGCATCCGCCTGGACACTTGCTCCTAACAATAGGAGATGATATTACCTCACATGGTTTGATGTTAAAGGATTAAATATATCCATTTCTTGGGTGTTCCTCATATGGTTCGAATTATCAAGCACTTTTTCTCTCTTATCAGTTGATTTCAATTGCTCTACATGGGTTCAGTTTTCATCCTACAATTGTCTATATTTATGATTTAGTTGAGCATATTCTTCTTCTTCAAAAGAGGAAGATTAATCAAGAAATTATCATTTAGTTTGGATGGAGAAGTTCAAATTATAGGCCCTAGGATACTTGTGCACAAAAGAATAAGCTTGATCTTGATTCCACCTACTTAGTTTGAGGGGGGGTATTTTTCTCATGAGGTTTTTCCTTGTTTCCTTGGTTGTATNTTCATTTTAGCTGTAATGGGTGAAATTTGATCTTATTTACCAGGGTCCGTAGTTGTATAAGTTAACATTAAGGGGGGGGGGGGGTTAGGATTATAATCCTCCCTTTTCCAAACTGGCCAATTCTGCCTAGCTTAGGAGTCATTTAGTCATTATTTGATCCACTTGGCCTAATGGGGCCACCTGTACCAGTCATTAGAGTGTGGGGAACACATATTGAGGATAAATTCCACTAACTGCACTTGCATGCATCATTTTAGGTGCCTCCTATACCAATACCTACAATTTAGGAGACATTAGGAGTGCCGGCACCAACCTACTTCAGTTGTTGGCGGTTGGTGACTAGTCAAGCCTAGTTATGAGTCAATTACATTTAGTTAGATGTCCTCCAGTTCAGTTAGTGATAGTATTTGCATGTCTGCATATGGGAAGGCACCTTTTCTCACCTTCCACATAAGTTAGACTAGTTTAACTGATTATAACTGATTGAGAGACCAAATTAGATAATTGGAGATAGCTTTCTAAGCTCCGATAGTGATTTAGACACTTCCAGTTAGCCATGCATTCAGATTGAGTTAATCAATTCGAATTCCCTCTTATGGATTTGAATTGTCAGGCTATTAATGCCATTGTATTACATTTTAACAATGATCCATATTGTATCCATTTTTAGTTTTGATTAATGAAAGCATACACAATTGCAACTCCTTAATTGCACCGTTTCATATCATATTCTGATTAAATTTTTTTGAGAGATCTATTGTGAGTTTTGTCTTGGTCCATAGATTCCTCTGAGATTCCAAGAATTATCTGGTAAATTCTCTTCTTTAGCCTATGGTGCTGTACAACATTCCATTGTTACTTATCTAGAATGAAACGTCTTTGCTGACATATTGGGAGTAGCGCACACTATTAATAATGCTCTGGTAGAGATGGGAGGCATATAGAAAGTTACCGTATGTATATGACATATAGATAAATGTTGTATGGGATAAAATGGTTTCATTATTTTATGAAATATGCCTTTATGCATTAGAATTTGGCACTACTAATATTTTGGAAATTATGAAGTATTTCTAATCATGCAACTGAATTTGAATTATATTAAAGATTGTGTACAATCACCTACAAGAAAAGAAGGATGAGACTTGTTCTAAAGAACACATAATGACTATTCAACTAGAATATTTACTCCAACAACAGGAACCTAAAGCTCCTAGGTTTAGAGATACCACGACGGAAGAAAGAGCTTCAGAAGAATATAAGAATCATGATATGAACAAGCCATAGAGAGTAGTAGATCCACCTTGACAGATGGATACCATATGGGAATGAGAGATGTGTGAGAGATCATCCAATATAAAGAAAAGTATGACGAGACTTCCAAATAAACTAAAATTCCTCGGACACACTCCAGTTATGTAGCACTATTGTGTGACATCATTGATACAAATCCTTCCAGCTATGAAGAAAAAACTAAGCAGAAATGGAAGGAGGCTATGATCGAAGAGTACTTATTGATCTTGGAGAATGATGCCCGAGATGTAGTTTCGATAGCTCAAGGGAAGTCCCTAGTGTCTTCCATGTGGATCTACAAGATCAAGCATGCAGTAGATGGCATCATACAAAGAAATTTTCATGGTTTCTCTTAGAAAGAGGGATCAGATCATGGTGAGACATGTTCCATTAACCAAACACACTTCTATAGTGAAGTAGAAGTGCATATCAAGAAAAGAACCACATGTGCGCATAAATATTTTTAAAAGGTCAGAAGGAACCCATGGGACAAAACATAAAATTACTTGAAGACCACCTAGAGTGACGGAGATATCAACCTTTGCTACAAGATTGAAGATATAATCCTACAAAGGATGAGGAGAACATAGATGGGTGCAAGAGAAACCTTAAACAAAGTTTGAGATAGAGGATCTTGGTATCCAATGAAATTATGATATGACATAGATGGATAAATAGAATACCGATAAAATAGGAGGCTACCTGTCACTCTAGTACAGAATGTCCCGATACATAGAGTACAAAATGTAGAATGGTGCTATGTTTCATAGGGAGTGAATACAAAAGATTTCATAGTTCGAGAATATTGGCATGATTCATGGGTGTGGAAGAATCCAAAAGAGACCTTCCTTTACCAAGGAAAATGTGTGCAATAAATAAAACCTTGTACAGATTGAAGCAGACACCCAAGACATGGTATGATAGGATGGACATATTCCTGATGAGATTAGGATTTACCAAGAGTAAAGCAGATTCCAACCTTTACTTTGAGATTGAAGGTAGAACACCAATGATACTCCTTCTATATGTAGATGAACTGTTTCTGACAGGGGAGGATGAAATCATTGTAGACGCAAAGAGGAGGCTTGCCATTGACTTCGAGATGAAATACTTAGGGATGATGCATTATGTCTTAGGCATGGAAGTGTGGCAGAGTGTGGATGGGATATTCCTTGGTAAATAAAATTATATTGTGGATATTCTGAAGAGATTCAAAATGATGTACTACAAATCCATGGGTATACCTATGGCATCGAAATTGAAGCTACTGTGTGACACTTCATAAGAGTCAGTTGATGCCATGATGTATTGACAGATGATTGGTTCATTATGTACATGATGAAAACGAGTCTCGACATATTATTTGCTATGAAAAAATTGAGCCAATTCCTAATGGATTTGAGACATTTTCACTGGATTGATCCAAACCATGTATTGAGGTAACTGAAGGGTAGAATTCAGTATGGGATCAAGTATGAAGCGAATCAAAAAATTAACTTGAATGGTTATGTTGATTTGGATTGGGTAGGAAACACCACTGATAGGAAGATAACTTTGGGATGCTTCTTCAATTTGGGATTCGATATGATCTCCTGGTTTAGCAGGAAGCAGCCATGTGTGGCGCTGAGTACATTTGGGGCATAGTATGTTGCAACATGTTCAACTAGCTATGAGGCAATATGGCTTTGGAAGCTACTATCTGATTTGTTTGATATTGGGTTAGATGCGACTTGTATCTTTCACGACAACTAGAGTTGCATGAATTTGTCACAGAAACTGGTGTTCCATGACAAGTCGAAGAACATTGAGATCACGTATCACTATATATGGGATATGGTGGAGAGAGGAGTAGTGAAGCTCCAGTCCATTATGAAAAATGAGTATATATCCGATGTATTGACCAAGTCGTTAGTTAGAGTGAAGTTTTAATACTTCAAAGAGATCTTGGTTTCATCTAGATCGAGGTCCCTAGAAAGAGGGAGTTATGAGTTATTGCATGGTGGAATACATAGGTGGTCCTTGGGACGTAATGCACCTGAGGTGCTCCCATGCTGGATATAATGAAAGACCAGAAGATGCATATGCACTAGTGCGAGTTCTCGCATGGTGGTAGAAGTAGGTGGTCGTTGGGACGTGTCACGTAATGCACTTTGGGTGCTCTTGGCATGCTCTCATGCTGGATATGAGGATAATTCCATTGGTCATAAGACACTTGGTGTGCGCTTAGGTGATTCTTGCATGGTGGTAGACGTAGGTGGTCCTTGGGATGTAATGCATTTGGGATGCTCCTGGCATGATCCCATGCTGGTAGATGCGAGATTACCATTGAGATACATAATGCACTTGGATTTCTCCTAGGTGATTCTTGCATGGTGGAAGACATAGTTAATGCACCTAGGGTTCTCTTGGCGATGCTCCCATGCTGGTAGAACACAGGTGGTCTGTTGGACATGAGGTGTGCATATGGGAAGCTCTCCATGTGTGATGATGAGATGATCTGGATATGATGAGATGATAGTAGGAGATGCAGGTGTTTGCTGTGGCAATGTAATGAGTGGTCTTGGGATGTACCTATGTGATGGATTTCTCATGGATATGATGAAGAAATAGATGTGGGCTAGGCCTACACCATCATGAAACAAGGCTGGATCTGTATAAAATTCTTTTGACAGATATATTCGAAATATGTCACTAATAAATGATCGGTAAGATGAGGACTACAACAATAGAGACAATGATGATCCAACGATGATGACGTGACCAAAGTGTTGATGACTGTGGTGAGAGAATACCTTCCTTGTTAAGAGGGAGTATTGTTGTAAATATAACTTCAGAAGATATTTTGTTGTATATTATTATTGTATTTTATTGTACCCCCATCAGAGATGTTTTTTCTCCACTTAGGATGTGATTATTATGTTTTTTCATTGAGGTAAAACCTTCGTTGTAAGTCAGGGCAGTAGTTCCCAGAAGAAATAATATAAAATGTATTTTTGTGTCTTCCTAGGTAGGTTGACCCTAATTAGATATCATGTCCGACCTAGTTAGGTAAGTGAGTCACACAATTTAAGAATATAAATAGGGAGGTTCCATACCTCATTTGAACACACAGTCACTCACTTAATTCACATGAGTAATAGAGAGAGGACATGTTTGCTAGAGGAGAGAGAGAGAGAGAGAGAGAGAGAGAGAGAGAGAGAGAGAGAGAGAGAGAGAGAGAGAGAGAGAGTTGTTGAAGACTTATTATTCTTGGGTTTTTCCATCTTGTGATATTGTATTAGTGATGGAACTATTATGAGGAAGTTTGTGGGTTTTTCTCCTTTATAGTTTCTTTGAGGAAAATATTTGTGTCTTGTGTATCTTGCCATGCTTGTTATTCTTTCAGATAAAGATCTTAATAAAATTAAATTAAAATATAAACTCTAACATGAATCATACCTTGAATCATTTATACAATTGGTTGAATGTGGTCAGAGAGGCCACAATCTTTATGGGTATCACTTATTTCTTATTAATGGAGTATCGAACACCCTCATCTAGGAATAATGATTTTTTAAATTGTTCCTAGATTTTTGTGTTGTGTTGTAGTTATTAAATCTTTGGATGCTTGGTTTTGAAGATTTCAATTTGAGGATACCATTCATGCTTTATGCTATGCTTTGAATACTCCACTGATTGAGCCTTAGTTTGGTTATGTTGATAAATTGAATGTGTTGCCAAGATTATGTAACAAACTCTGAAGTGGGAGAGTATATAGAAAGCATTTCATAATGAGTTGTTGAGGTGGTTGAATAGACAAATGAAGGATATTTACACCAATTGCTGGAAACTAATCATAAAATATTTTAATGCATCCTTGGATTACCTATATTTATAGTCACTAACACTCTACCATTGTGATATCAATAATGAAGCTACGTAAACCCTTTGTAAAAACTTCAACACACACACACACACACATGCACACACACACACACACACACACATATGTATGTATGTATGCATGTATGTATATATATGCATTACTAGAAACATGTTATATCCTTAAGTGATAACTAATTCTCTTATAATTTAATCCTACAAATAAGAAAAATATTGTAACTCAATCCATTAATAGCTTATTATACTTGTGAGTGGAATCAAATTTGAAAATGGTGTACTAGAAAAGATGAAAATGAACATAGTAAAGGTAAAAGGCATGAGAGTTGGGTATCTAGATGAAAAAAAGGATGTCATTTTAGGATCTCATCACCTTTAATTTTCTCTAATTGCATTGAAGTAGTTAAATGATGAACCAATTATAAGATATACACACCTAAAGGACACTCCTCTAGATTCACTACATCTTGTTATTACTACAAGTCCCTTATGCAAATGGGGGATCAATTAAGAAGCATATAGAGCAAGGAAATTTGTTTTTCTTTCTTCTCCAATAAATGCAGGCAATCCAATCTATATGATACTATGAGGATCCTCTTCCAAACAAGCCATGGGCATTTATTAAACTGTCATGTCATGAAGGGATTACTATTTCAGTCAATCAAGCAAGAGTGTTGCTAAAAGGCCTTCCAAAAGGTAGAGGACTAGGATCACATTAGAAAATGTAATGGTTTGGAATATTTTTGAAAAATATCCCTAGGAAATTTTAGATGATACAAATTATTTGTTGGGGGTGATAGCCAATGCTAATACCACAACAACATGAGGCATAAATCAATTAATTTTACAGTACCAGGAACAAGTAAGTGATATGGAAAAACAACTAACTAAAATTAGCGATGAACACAGTAAGAAAATTAACCACTTGAACAGGGAACATGAGTATGAGATTAGCCAATTAGTTAGAGAGAATGAAGAAAACATGAACAACCTAAAGGATGAAAAATATTATGCTTTGGATCAGGTGTAGAACTATGAAGGGAAAAACCAACTAACATTGGATGTTTTAAAGGACGAGGCGTTCATAATAAATGAATCGTTGAGGGAGTCTCAGAAAGGGTTCTTATTACATTTAGATGAGTTGTAGTAGTGTTATAACAAGATCATATTGTGCAAATAGAAATAGAAGTAGAAATTATTGTGATTGTGATTGTGTTCTTCATTTTGTACAAATAGAAATGATTTTTGTTGATGTATGAATGATTTCATGATCCAATCCTTTAGCAGTTACATTTAAATTACAAGAAAAGGTGTGATTCTCAGAGTAATTATTTTCTTTTAAGCGTCAATAGATATTGTGAGTGCAAGTTTACTTGTTATGATGAATTCTTTCTCATTCTCTAGGTTTGTATTTAGCCCTGTGATTTAACACCTCCTTATCAATAATATGTATGAGAAATGCATGTAGAATTAAGAAAATAACTCTTTATTGAGTATGTATGCTACATTGATGCTTTAATATATTGCTGAATGTAGAAATTATTTTCTTTGTTTCAACAATATTATCCTTCAGTTGTGCATCTGTATAATTATAAACTTTTCTCCCAATTGGGAAGGCATTTATTTCCATTTTTGCATTCTATTTTTGTAAGTTAAATTAATTCAATATCTAGATTAGTTTATTAATTTTAAACAGAAATAACAAATTCTTATAAAGACAAAGAAAACCACTGCTACAATTGGACCCACATACTAGTCGAAAGTATCTCACCAAAGTTGACCGAGACCAACTTAGGGCTTGTAATCAGGTACTTTCTGCTACTGGTGATGTGGTCATTCCAACCCGCTAATAGGGAGCATCATCTATGCATGCAACTAGGTAAACGTGACTTCTATAAGAATCAAATTCATTATGTGGGTCACATTATTTAAGAGGAAGGGATATCAGTGGACCTTGAGAAGATTGAATACCTTATGAATTGGTCGACTCCAAGGAATGTGACAGATGTGAGTTTTATTATGTGCCTTGCGAGTTATTACAAAAGGTTCATTGGGGGGTTTTCCAAGTTTTTGCACTTCATCACTTATTTGAAAAAGAACGTAACACAAGTTGAATGGATATATAAGTGTGAAGGAAACATCCAACTGTTGAATAATTTTCTCACAAGCACTCCAATTATGAAAATTGCAAACCTAAAAAATGACTTTGTGGTGTGTACCAACACATGTAAACAGGGAATTGGAGGATATATTATGCAATCCAATCATGTGGTATGTTATGAATCAAGGAAGATGAAAGAGCATGAAAAGAATTATGTTACCCATGTGTTGGGCCCATAAATGACCCCTTTTTGACCACCTTTACCTACCTCTTTTTACCTCATCCTACTCTATTATGTACACTAAACAGACGTTTTTCCTTCACTTGGTCCCTCAATTCATACATATATGGTTATTCATTGTCTTATTTTATTAATGCTTAGGATTGTTGTAATCGGGTTTTTACATCTTAAATTATGCTAACATATGGTGGTTTTATAAAGATAATTCGAGATGTAAAGGATACAGGTGTAGCAGGCCGAAGATGCCAAGAGAGGTATGAACATTCATTGCTAAGATGATCGCCATCCATTCCATCGCTTCCCAAAGAACGCGGTCCAAGGATACTAGTCCACATGAGCTGTACAAAGGTAGCTGCAACAGATTCGAAGGAAATAGTGCGCCATTGCTAAAAAATAACTGCAATCCCTGGAGTATCTTCTCAATTGATCATGATCATTATTTCTGGCTTGAGTAACAACCTTCCTATATTTTCTTCTTTGATCTTGCCATGACTGTAACAACTTATCGTAATTAGGGCAGCCTGAAGATCAGAGATCTTCATGGCTGCCCGATAATAGTGGGAAGATGTTATTATTGTAATTGTATAAATATTGGGAAATATTACAAGCCAAGGGTGGAAAAATTAATCAAATTATTGTATCAGCTGTGACTGAGATTGTGTGCTCATCCGCCATTTTAATACAAGGAGTTTGATTCTTTAGATCTTGGAGTTCTAACGTGTGTTACTTCCAGCATCTCTGTGTGAAGGCTGGGCCCGCCTTCCCACAAGGATTGCTGAGTTAATTAGGTATTTTATTTATTCTGTTGTGTGGTTGGATTTTGTGATAGATTCCTTTATTTACAGTAAGCTGCAACAGTCATCGATTTGCTGTGTGTCATTTGAATAATTAGTAATTGCATCCTCTGTAAACTGCAGTAGTGTGGTGTGCCAGTCGACTGTATAGGTTAAATTTATTTTATGCAACTGTGTGATAGCTGTGACAACCCTGTTCATCCCTAGTTATTTCAATCACTGTTTTCTTTAGATCTTTGCAATTTGTTTCTTGACATTTATAATTGCAGAATTTAATTCCTGTACTTTGAATTTCTAGAATAAGCTGAATTAAGATAGTTGAGATGGATCTTTAGATGGTTTGGTAATTAAGAATTTAACTTTCTGCAAAAGTAATCTAGATGTTATTTCTTGAATCTTTTAATTCTATATTAAAGATCGTAAGAAGGTACTTGTGATTGCATTCTTAAGAAGGTAAATTAGATTAAGTAGATTATGGGATGAGTTTGGCTGAACAAGAAAGTAGGGTCATTCATTTACAACATCAGCTACTTAGTGTTTAAAGCATATGCAATGCATATTATCCTTGAAATAAGAGACTTCCTTGGGTTGACAATTTATATTGAACACTCTGTATGTTGGCTTTAATTAACTTGCATATAGGGTGCCCAACATTTTGGCGCCGTTGCTGGGGAGGATAATTATTAGACACTGTAGTAGTTGCATCCAGTAATTATATTTATTCATTATTCTTTAGTTTTTAAGTTTGCATGTTTTGGTTTGCATGAATACGAGAAGGGTACATCATGACCATATTATAAATCCCAGAACCCCATAGAACACTAACATTGCAGGTGGTCGAGGCCGTGGGAGAAATCCAACATTTGGAAGAAGAAAATTCATTGAAGACTTGGTTGATAGGACCAATTCTTCTACTGGGGATCGCTATCAGAAAACACCTATTAGAAGAAGCCCAACTACCCCTGGAGTGGCAGCGTCAGTCTCTATAGTGGGGAACACACGAGGAGCTGCAACACCGTCGGATATCCCTGTGGAGGAAGACAGATTTAGTATTGCGGGATCAGCTGATCAAGATTTGATCTATCACATTAACGGGAAGGTTGTGACTGAAGAGGAGTGGACACTGTTCCATACAAAATTTAATGATCAGTGGAAGGATGAAGCAGATAAAAAAGAGGAAGATATGAGTAACAAACGCGATCCTGAACATCACAAAGAAGCAATGGGAGAAAATCATCATCACGAGGGTAAATCCCCACTTGAAGGGATGGTTTCTACACTTCAGTTCCCAATTCAACAGCCAAAAGGGATATCCCCCATGAAAAATATATCACCATTGGTGTTGCCTCTCTTTTATGGAAAAGCGACAGAGGTTCCAGACGAATTTCTTTTTGATTTTGACATCCTCTGTCGCAGCTGCGACTACACCACCAATGCACAGAAGCTGAAACTTTTTCCTGCCACTCTGAAGGACAATGCATTACATTGGTTTATGAGCCTGGGAGGGGGGACTCTCACTACCTGGGACTGGATGAAACAGGTGTTCCTGGAGAAATATTAGGAGTATTGCAATACTAAGGACAAGAGAGAAGAACTATTTAAAATGGTATAGAGGGATGATGAAATTCTAGAAGATTTTGTTGAAAGGATTTTATATAATGTGCAGAGAGCTGGATAGACTAATATGGGGTTAGATGTGCTCAAAATAATCCTACTTCGTGGGATTAGGGAAGATTGCCTAGACATGTTAAACCTCTTAGGAAAGGGGGATGTCTCCAAGGAGTCCTTTGAAAAGATCATTGAACTGTAACCACTTATACTATGAAATGAGAACTCGACACAGTTCTCATTTTTCTCTCTCCTAATTTTAGTAGCTATTATTACCCCCGTTTCAAAAAGGGTTGATACCAGTATCACACATTTTCATTTTGAGGAATTTTTTTTGGGTCTTTGAAACATCTTTGTCGTAAAATATTTTTAATATATATTTCAAATGTGTTTTCTAGAAATCTAACAAAATAACATACATTTAGAAGCAAGCCATAATGAAAAACATATACATTTTGCAATTTTTTCTTTAAAATAAGACATTTTTATGGACAAATTAGGACATTTTTATTGAGAAATTTGTAAAAAATTCGAGTAAATAAAAACATTGAAAACAATTTTCAATGGATTTTCAGAGATATTTTGTATAAAAATGATAGGATTTTATATTATTTTCCAAAACATGACAATTCACATAAATTCAAGAAAAACTATACCACATATTTGTAAATAACATATTAAAAACATTATATATATAAATTTTATTTCTAAAATAAAGTTTGAAAGTCAAAACATTACTAATATATCTTATCAAAAAGTTGTCAAATTTAACATTTTCTCCAAGACATGAAACTAATCAACAATATGAGGCCGGCCAAATTCTTCATTGAAATTGGAATTTTCTCAGTTTGGCTTCCTTCACTAACATTAATGTCCTCTTCCATTGGGTCTTTTATGTCTGCAAGATGCCCAAAGTGCTCAATTCCAAACATACCTCCTAATGGGGGTGAATCTCTTTTGACATCTTCGCTACAAGTGTTTCACTAAAATTAAAAAAAAATACATTAAAAAACTACATCCATATTACCAAAAAATAATAATAAAAAAATTAACCCCCTTAACTCCCTAAACACCCCAAACAGTGAATTAAAAAAAATAACAAAATTTTAGAACCCTCTAACGTTAACATCAATATCACTTAACAAACAATTAAAAAATTTAAACACCCCACATTACATTTAATAAAAAAAAAACCCACCTAACTTCCCCCACAACATTACATTAAAAAAACATTACATTAAACATAAAAAGTGATATGAATGGTACACTTATCCTATCCTATCCCTTTATTTATTAATCACCGCCATATCTCTACTACTTCCATGAACTATAACTTGCACAACTCATTAAATAAAAGAACTCTTAAAAATGATTTAAAATGGCTACATATTTGCCGAGAGCATTTCCTAGGCTTTAAAATTTTGTCATCTGTTGAAAAATGCTATAATACACACATAAATACACACATACCCTCACTGTGTTTGAAACCAACTACATTACTATAAAGGAGACAAAGAAGGCGGGCATGATACACTGTGTTTGAAACCAAGGACATTACTATAAAGGAGACAAAGAAGGCAGGCATGCTTGTTGTATCAGAAAATTGGTGGACAACAAGAAATACACTTAGAATGCCAAACACTTTGGTAAGTCATGGGCTAAGTTCATTTTCAATTTTGGTTCACTGTTTTTGAACAAGCAACCTCCCCTTCTTTCCACAAACGTGTGTTGTTTTCTGAAACAACAACGTTTTATTTTTATTATGAGATATAAGTTTTGCCGAGAACATTTAATTTATGACTATTCTAATTTATTTTACTGGAGTTTAATTAAACATGTTTTCTTTCATCTTAACCTTCTATTTCTAATTCAACTTTAAATTTTTCTAGTAAGAATCCCGTTGAAGGTGTGAATACCTAAATACATTTTATTTCTACATTAATAACTACATCAACTATATGCTTCCTTAACATTTAAGGGAAGTAAATCCCCCAAAAAAGGGAATTTCGTTTTAGGTAGAGACATTATTGAAAAATAAAAAAATATTCTATAGAAATTATTCTAAAATTCAATTTTATTTTTTACTTTGTCAGAATCCTGTTAAAGGTGTGAATATTTAAATCCGTTTTATTTTTTACATTAATATCTACATCAACTATATGCTTCTTTTACATTTAAGTGGAAGTAAAAGCAAAAAAAGGAATTTCATTTTAGGTAGAGACATTATCGAAAAAGAAAAAAGATTATTCTATAGACATTATTCTAAAATTGAATTTGGTATAAAAGAATAATAATAATCATTCCCAATGATATAATAATATACCATTAAATAATAAATTAATAATTAGTGGGGAAATAATATGGTTTTAACAGTTAGCAAAATCAAATATAATTGTTACAAAAGTTTATAATAGAGATGATATGGGTGCGCAATGAGCTTATTATTCTCCAATCAAAATTCAAGGAAAATCAAAGGCCTAGTAATTTGTAAAAACACACTGTCTTCGGATTTGACCAGCAGTGCCTGTTAGCACACCAATTCTTCCGATATTCTCCATTGATCTTGAAAAATCCCAGAAAAATGACGAGCCCTTAAGTTCTTTACTGACATATGATTGTGCCTCGTTGTTGGTTAGAAGCGCAGCATCAGATTGAAAGATGCCTCTATTTTTCTTTACATTCACGTAATAGTGTGTCAAATGTTCGAAAGCTCCCATGATCCATCTGTACAATTGTTTTATTGTCACCCGACTTGCATTTTATCTTGAGCTGAGCAACATAATTAATTGTAAGTTCTTATCTGCAGTGAGACATCCCTATTGTGTGGCCTCCTGCACCCAGTATTGAACTATATATCAATCTTGATGCAATACATAAATTAATTCCCCTTTCAACATAGAAGATAATTAATAGCAGTGGAGTAGCAGGGAATGTAGTGGATTACTTGCGTGACAACACAACCAGGTCTTTAACATTAAGACCATTTCTAGCAAATTTTGATTTCAGTTGGGGAAAATTCACGCTGGGAGCAGGAATTTTTTAGACAACTTCATTTTTAATGGATACCATTCCATCTCTGCATCCAGTCGGAACATTCCAGAATGGTCCACCCAACTAATATTTGCATGAATTCAAAGCTGGAATGAGTTCGCAATTTTACAATAATGACTTTACCCAATAATCAAATAAAAAATGGCTAAGCTCGTTATCTCTGGTTGGAGGTGAGGAAGGGAGGAGGGAGCGGAGCTCCGCTTCGCTCACTCCTCCCTTGAGAGATAAGGGGCTTAGCCTGATGAATTCAAAGCTGGAATGAGTTCGCAATTTTAGAATAATGACTTTACCCAATAATCAAACTAAGAATGGCTAAGCTCGTTATCTCTGGAGGGAGGAGGGAGGAGGGAGCGGAGCTCCGCTCCCTCCTGCCATGTCTAATACAGATGTGTGATCATTCAACTAAAAGGAAAAGCAAGTCGAATTGCGCCGCCAGTAAAGGGTGGCCCTTTGGAGGCAAACGGAGCGGAGCTCTGCTCCTTCCTGCCATGTCTAATACATATGTGTGATCATTCAACTGAAAGGAAAAGCAAGTCCCTCTACAAATCGAAGCAAGCCTCCGAGTTTTCAAAGGCAAAGCAATGCTCCAAACAACGGTTCGAAACAAGTTTATATACATTATTTTTGTCAATGAGCAGAACCTTTAGAAGCGGCATTTGGTTATACCACATTTGATTATACAATTTGGTGTGTTTGATTTTGTTGTTTGGTTGTTTGTGATCCAAAACAGATCAACGACTAAAATAAGAGAAATGGATCAACTGAAGGCCAAAGAATAAATGGGCGTAGACATCTAAAATATGGCATAACCTACTTTGATAAAATATGGCATAACCTACTTTGATTGTATATACCTAGATCTAATAAAATGTCAATTTCTTTGATACGCTTATGAACGTTTCATATATCAGGAATATTTGCGTCATCATGACACCTAGACATGATACCATACAATTTTGTCCTTTTACGAAGCATTTATGATACAATTTTGTCCTTTTGCGGATCATTTACGATACAATTTAGTCCCATTGTGTGCAGCTCTCTTTAATTAATAGCATTTAATTTATATAGAAAACAAATATAGCAAATTTTATACCATTTAATTTATATAGAAAAAAAAAATTGCATTTTATTTATATATAGAAAAACACTTAAATTTAAAAATACAAAAAATGAGAAAGTCTGTTAATTGCTTTTAACTTTTCTAAAAAGGATGATTAGAGAAAAAATATTATTTATATTATTATAATCCAAAGAAAAAATAAATTTCATTAATTAACTTTTTTTTTCCTATAAAATCTCCACTGAACATAATTGGAAACTCATTATAGTTAAAAGAAAAAACATGTATTATGAAATTTAAAAGAATATATTTTTATCTTTCATAACCAAATCAATTTATTTTTTAAAGTCAAATAAATTACTTACCAATCTCTTAAAATTTTATGACTCAATTTACATTTTCACTATACTATAAAAATTCAACTAAAGAATTCAAAATAATGAAAAGTAAGTATAAATAAAGGAAAAAAACTCAACAAATAAAAATTAATGAAAAATTAGAAAAAATGTATACATTAGCAATTTAAAATTATTAAACCAATTATTTATTTAAGTCATTTAAACAACTTATATTGATTTCTCAATATTCATATTGGTTGCCTAAAAA